>JAODAL010038631.1:0-38976 GCA_025379985.1 Phyllomedusa bahiana
ACACACTGTAATCCCACACACTAACACTTGTATGTGCAGCACTGTACCACACCACTAACACTTGTACTGTGCAGCACTGTATCACACACCACTAACACTTGTACTGTACACTTCTGTGTCACACACCATTAGTACTTGTGCTGTACACCACTGTATCACACACCACCAGTGCTAGTGATGTACACCACTGTGCAGGGCCGGACTGGGAATAAAAATCAGCCCTGGCACAGAGCCCCCAGACCCCCACACAACAAAATCCGCTTAGAAAATGTCCTTGTTTTGCCCTCCCCAATTTCTAAAAAAAACTACACTTTTAAAGGTGCTTTACAGGAGCAATTTTTGGTGCATTTTTGATGTTTTTTTGGTGCGTTTTTGTGCAGAAAGACAGAGTAGTTAATGCTGTACATTTCTGCACAAAAAAACGCAAAAAAAATGCACCAAAACTGCTCTGTGTGAAAGCAGCCTACACACAAGCAAGAAAGAAACAGTGGTGCAGAGAAACCCCTCATCACAGAGTCAGGTGTGCGCTTTACAATCCGAGACAAGCCCACACTGACACTAATAGCACCAAACCTACGACCCCCAATCCATCCCCAGTAGTCAGGTCACCATCACATGAACACAGCACTGACTCAACCCAGAAGTAAAATTACTCCTGACAGCAGAGACTCACAGGAGACATCATCTCAGATGGCAGTTGTCTTCTTCTCCTTTTCTTCTGCTTCTGGCGCAAACCTCCATGACATCTTCCCTAATGAGTTGTTCCCTTCCATTTTTTCTCTGTCCGGTACAACATGCAATGTCTTCTTCTCCGGTCATACTCGTCCCTGTAGAATTTACACAAAAACATCTTGGACTCCTCTCTTTTCCAGCACTTTCCTATCAATTCCCCAAACAGTGTATGTTAGACCTTAAAAATTAGAAATTAAAAAATGGCAGATAAGTGGCATGTAAATAGGTAGACTCCCTTTAGTTAGGTAAACAGAGCCTTTCTCCATTAATTTGGTAGGTAGACAGGGCCTACCTGTAACTAGCCAGTTAGCTGGGGCTGTCCCCAGTAATTACCCAGGTAGGGCCAGTAATTAGCAGGCAGGGCCAGTATGTAGCAAGGCAGGGCCAGTATATAGCCAGGCAGGGCCAGTATATAGCAAGGCAGGGCCAGTATATAGGCAGACAGGGCAACTTATAGGTAAGCAGGGCCAGTATATAAGCAGGCAGGGCCACCTATAGGTAAGCAGGGCCACAATGTAGCCAGGCAGGGCCAGTATATAAGCAGGCAGGGCCAGTATATAGGTAGGCAGGGCCAGTGTATAGGCAGGCAGGGGCAGTATATAGGTAGGCAGGGCCACTTATAGGTCAGCAGGGCCGTATATAGGCAGACAGGGCCACTTATAGGTTGGCAGGGAAGTATATAGGTAGACAGGGCAGTATATAGGCAGGTAGGGGTAGTATATAGGTGGCAGGGCGTTATTGGTTGGGGGTGGTTTTAAGGAGGGGGGCCGTATGTAGGTAGGAGGGCAGTTATGGGTGGAGGGCAGTTATAGCCGGGGGGCCCAGTATATAGGAGGCAGGGCAGTTTACCCGGCGGGGGTATATGGGCAGGCAGGGCAGTATTGGTAGGAGGAGGGCTGAATATAGGTGGAGGGAGTTTGGGGTAGGCAGGGCGCTATAGGCGCGGGCGAATATGTGGCGGGGGGCGTATATGGTAGGGGGGGCAGTATATGGGGAGGCAGGGTTATAGGTAGGTAGGGCAGAAAACAGTAGGTGGGCGTATATAGGTAGGTAGGCAGGGTGATATATAGGTGGCAGGGCGTATATAGGTAGGGGCCCGATATAGGGGGCGGGCAGTTTAGGTAGGGGGGTATATAGCCGACGAGGCATTATACGAGGGGGAGCAGTATATGGTAGGCGGAATAATAGGTGGGCAGGGGGCTTTATATAGGTGGTAGGGGGGCGTATATAGGCAGGCAAGGAGTTTAGGTAGGTAGGAGGGGTTATAGGTGGGTGGGAGGCGTTTATAGGTAGGTGGGCAGTTTGGGGGTAGGCAGGGTAGTAGTTTAAAAAAATAAAAAATAAAAACCAATAACCTGTGTTGCTTTCTTTGTCCCGCCCCCAGCGGCGTGGGAGCAGAGCGCGGGCCCCGGGGGCAGGCGCGCGATGATATCATTACTTGTGCGTGCCCCCCGGCCTCCCGGGGCTGAAAGACGGGATCAGAAGTCCGGGGTTCAGCTTGGCACTGCTTGACCCCGCGGTGGGTTGTGGCCGTGTGGTGATGGGGGCGGTGACCGGCCCTGCAAACCGTGTGGGGGAGGGGGGTTTTGGCCCCCGGGGAAGGGGTCCGGGCGCATATGGGGCCCTTGGGCCCCCCTAGTAAATAGGTGGCCCCGGGGGCCGCCGGGGGGGAAACAGCCCCCCGGCGGGGGTGGCCGGCGTGCGGCCGGGCCCAGAGCCGCGGGCAAATTCCGGTTTGCCCCATGGGGAAATTGGGCCTGCCCATGTTCACAACCACCCGTACCGTACGTACGCCACTGTATCACACACCCCCTAAACTTTTATAGTACACCACTATGTCACATATATAGTTTGTCTGTACAATGACCCACACCCAGTACTTTTTCTGTTTTAACCTGTGTCAAAAACATGTATGGTTGTCGCCCCTGTTCAAAACAATAGTATGGTATGTAGCCCCCCTGTGTCCCAAAACCCCTCCTTGTATGGCACACGTTCCACACCCCAGTACTTGTTCTGTATGCACTGTGTACACACCTAGTCTTGCATTTTTAAAAAACTGTACACCCGTGCACTTTTTGTACACCCTGTCAACCCATTACACTTGTTCTTTCACGTGTCGCACACTAATAGTGCTTTTACTGTAACCCGTGTAAACCTACGTGCTTGTAGTAACCATGTGTCACAACCCTAGTACTTCAGCCAGTCTTGTGGTACCCACTAAATAACATGGTTAGGACCGGGCCCGGTGGGAATAAAAAACAGATGGCCAACCCCCGCGCCCCTAAATTCGCTTAAAAAATTTCCCTTTTTTCCGACACGTACTTTCTAAAATATATACATATAAAGGGTTTCTTTCGCAGGGGAGCGTTTTTTGATGATTTTTGCTGCGTTTTTGTGCAAAAGGGCAAGGCAGAAATCTGTACATTTCTGCCAAAAAACCATCAAAAAATGCACCAAAAGGTCCCCTAACAAAAGCAAAAAAAAAAAGGGGTGAGAGAAACCCCTCATCAAGAGTCGGGGTGCACGTGCTTTACAATCTGGGACAAGCCCCACGGGACATTTCATAAAGCACTTATAACCTACAACCCCCCCAAATCCCATCCCAGAGTCATCACCCCCAATGAACACACACTGATTAAACACAGAATTTTAAACTTACCCCTGACAGCAGGACCACAGGAACGTCATCTTGGGGGGAGTTTCTCTTTCCCCTTTTCTTTTTGGGCCCAAACCCCCATGACTTCTTCCCGATAGTCGTTCCCCCATTTCTTTCTTTTCCGGTAAGAATGAATGTCTTTTTCTAGCGGTCACACTCCCCCCTTTTAAAATTTTACAACAAATCATTTTAGACTCCCCCCTTTTCCCAAAAACTTTCCTAATTCCCCAAACAGGGTTTAGCCCCTTTTAAAAAATTAGAAAAAAAAAAGTGTAAGGGGCGGGTAAAAGAAAACCCCCTTTTAGAAAAGACCTTTTTCATTTAATTTTTTTTTGGTGCAGGTCCCCAGTAGTTACAAATAAAGGGCTGCCCCCATATACCGGGGGGGGTGTCGAACGCGGGTTACTTACCCTCCTAACTCCATGGGGGGCTCCCCAAAAAATACGGATCTCCCCCAGAACTACCATACGGGGGTGCCCCCAGTAATACCGGGTACGGGGGCTCCCCCCAGTAACTACCTAGGGGGGCTGCCCCCAGTAATTACCCAGTTAACCATAATTTTAGCCGGGTGGGGGCCGGGGCAAAATTTGCAGTCGGGCCCCAGTATGTACCCAGGCTGGGCCGTAAAGTAGGCAGGCGGGGCCCTTTATGGGGTAGGCAGGGCATTATAAAACCAGGCAGGGCCATTTAAAGGGGAAAGGCGGGGGCATATATACCGGGAAGGGGCCACTTAGAGGCAGGCAGGGGAGGTTATACCAATCAGGGCATTTAGAGGTAGGGGGGGGCATATATACCCAGGGGGGGGCCCACTTAGGGGTGGGGCGGGGGCAGTAATACCACGGGGCCATTTAAGGTGGGCGGGGGAAAGTAATAAGCCGGGCGGGGGCCCTTAGATAGTGGGGGCCCGTATATAGCCAGGCAGGGCCATTAGGGGTGGGCAGGGGCAGTATATAGCAGGGGGGGCATATTACCCAGCGGGCCATTAGGGGCGGGCAGGGGCCCCAATTTACCCGGGAGGGGCGTAATAGATAGGGGGGGATATAACCAGGCAAGGGGCAGTATATAAGGGGCAGGGCCACTTAGGGCGGGCGGGGGCAGTATATAGTGGCAGGGGCATATATAGGTGGCAGTATACGGCTAAGGGGCAGTATCGGGCTGGGCGATATGGCTAGGCAGGGCAGTATACGGCTCAGAGGCATATAGGTAGGCAGGGGCATTTTAAATTGGGCAGTAAAAGGCTGGTAGAGGCAGTAAAGGGCTGGGGCAGTATATGGGCTAGCAGAGGAGTAAAGGTAGGCAAGGCGTATATGGGGTAGGCAGTATACGGGTATAAGGCAGTAAAAGGCTAGGGGGGCTGTATGGGCTGGGATATATGGGCTGGGCATAATGGGTGGGAGGGGCATTACAGGCTAGGCAGAGGCATATACAGGCTAGAAAGGGGCAGTATACGGGGCGGGGCGGGGCTATATGGGGGGGCAAGGGGCGTATAACTGGGCGGGGGCATTATATGGGGAAGGGAGGGGGCATATCTAGGCAACAGTATACGGGGGAAAAGGGAAAGTTATAGGGGGGGCAAGGCAGTATACACTAGGCGGGCAGTTTTTAAGGGAGGCAGAGGCATAACAGGTAAGGGGCAGAAAATAGGCTAGGGGGGGCAGTAAAAGGGGTAGGCGGGGTAGTATTGGGGTAGGCAGGGCAGTATACACTACAAGCTATACGGGTAGGCGGGGGGCCAATTTTTAGGCAGAGGCTATAACTGGGCGTAAAAACGGGCTAGGCAGAGGCAGTATCAGGCTACAAGGAGTAAAAGGGCTAGG
Source organism: Phyllomedusa bahiana (assembly GCA_025379985.1). NCBI lineage: Eukaryota > Metazoa > Chordata > Amphibia > Anura > Hylidae > Phyllomedusa > Phyllomedusa bahiana. The sequence continues at coordinate 5,206 of JAODAL010038631.1, forward strand.
GGGCGAATGGGGTAGGGGGGGCAGTATACGGCTAGCAGAGGCATTCAGGTAAAAGGGGCATAAAAAGGGGAAAGGCAGGGGGAGTTAAAACTAGGCAAGGCAGTATATAGGGGGGCAGGGGCATTTAAACAGGCTAGGCAGGGAGTATATAGGGTGGGCGGCAGTATACAGGCTGGAAAGGGGCGTTTTCGGCTGGGCAGGGCAGTATTAGGTTGGGCAGAGGCATATTTACAGGCCCTAGGTAGGGGGCATATATGGGCGGGCGGGCAAAAGGGTGGGCAAGGGCATTTTTTGGGGGAGGCGGGGGCATTATACGGGCTAGGAAGGGGCCATATATGGCTGGGAAAGGGGGGAAAAGTATACGGGTGGCAGGGGCTAAAAAGGGGTGGGCAGAGGCAGTATACAGCTGGGGGGGGCAGTATATAGGGACGGGGCCAGTTACAGGGGGAAAGGGCATATCGGGCTAGGCAGAGGCAATTAGGGGAGAGAGGCAGTATAAGGCTAGGCAGCGGCAGTATAGGGAGGGGGGGGCAGTTACAGGCTAGGAAAGGGGCAGATTGGGTAAAAGGGGCGTTTACAGGCAGGCAGGGGCATTTAAATGGGGAGCAGAGGCAGTATAAGGCAAAGGGGGGGCATATATAGGGTACGGGGCAGTAAAAGGCAGGCGGGGGCAGTTTAGGGTACGGGGGCAGTATACATAGCGGGGGGTATTGGGGGAGGCAGGGCAGTTACGGGTAGGCAGGGCAGTATATAGGGTAGGCGGGGGGAGAAACGGGCTAGGCGGGGGGAGTATATGGGGTAGGGGGGGCAAAATACAGGTGGGCAGGGGCGTATATAGGGGGGAGGGCCCGTTACAGGCTAGGCGGGGGCATAATTGGGGTGGGCAAGGGCTATAGGGGTAGGCAGGGGCAAAAGGGCTAGGCGGGGCAGTAACACTAGGAAGGGGGAAGATCGGGCTGGGCGGGGGCAGTAATATTTTTAAAAAAAAACAATAAAACCTCTTACTCACCTGGTTTCCACCCTCTTCTCCACGTCCCCGGGAGGGCCGCTTTACCCAGTGGGGGCCGGGGAGCGGCGCGGGGATGACTCATGACATGTGCCCTGCCCCCGGCCCCTGGGAGTGAAGAGGGATAAATAATCCCGATGTTCGCCTGGGCTGCTGCCGCACCGCGCGGTCGGGGGGGCGGCCGTGGGGGCTGCATGGCTGGGTCAGTGGCACAGGGGGCGTTCGCATATCGACCTTTTCGGGCCCCTTTTGCGCCCGGGACTCGGGGGCCCCCCGGGGGGGAAAAACCCACCCCCCCAGGCGCTCCGGCCGGGCCCCGCGGGGCCGGGCCCCAGCGGCCCCGGGGGAAAGCCCGGGTTTCCTATGGCCAGTCCGGGGTGGGTTTGGGCTTTTGTGCCACCATTGTGTCACATTCAGTTGCCACTTGTGTTGTACAATGTACATCACTGAGTCAGAAACATCAAACACTTGTGCTGTCCACTATTTTGTTATATTTACCCGTCTTTTGCTTTCAATACTAACCACACCCATAGCAATTTTTGAGTACATATTGTGGCCCCAAAAAATTAACTTGCACTTAACCCTTGGTAACATTTACCCAAACGCAAAGGGCACAAACAAAAATGGATACCACTTGTGCTGAATACCACTGAGTCACATGAATAGTACTTATAATGTTTAAGTTCACCCCACAGCATGATTGTGCGGTTTCCCCTGTAACTCATCTTTTGTAATTACCCTTTGCAACCCGGTTTTATGTGAACATGCTGTACTTGTGTTTCACACCACCGTATGTGTTTGGTGTTAGACATAGGCAATCTGTGCACTCTACACCTCTCCAGCCTTTGTGTCACACGCATCAAGGGCGACATGCATGAAATTTGGCGTTTGAACTCCAAATTCATGCGCATAAAATGTGCCTGATTTATGAGCCCTCTCTACAGCAGGTCATAAATCAGACACTTTCTGGCGCTCAGGCGACATTTTGGATAGGGAATCACTTTGAAAGTGGTTTACCTGTTAAAACAAACCACAAAACGCCTCCAGATAATGAATGGGTAAGGCAAACCCACAAGATGAAACAAATACCTGGTTATACAAAATAATCAAAAACAGCAAAACCACAGAAAAAATAGTATTAACCTAGGACAAAATAAATAAATAAAACATAACTTTTAATGATACACAATAAAAATAAATTGCATACGTAGGGCCTAATAAAACTCTACACTGATCCCTGAGCATACTAGAACTACCTATTGGACAAAAGTGGGGCACTCGCTCCGAAAAGGACGCCCCCACCTGGAACCTAGACTACCAAACCCTAAAAACAACCCTAATAAACCCATCATACTACCTGTGGGTTTATTTATACCAATCCCTTTTTTTGGTCTATCTGGACCAAGTTCCTTTTGGGATCCTCGTTATCAAGGACCCCTGGATCTATCTTGTCAACAATGGCTCTATCTATTAAGGAACGTAAGCTTTTTCTTGTGTATGTATATTTATTTTGATGCGTTGGATTCTGCTTTATCAGCTATTTGGAGCAACTGTGTGTTTTGTATTTTGTTTCCAATTAGCTATATATTTGTTTTTCTTTAGGAATTATTTTTGTGTGATTATTGTTCATTGCTTTGGGGCACTATATACTTTAGAGTGTTTTTAGGGTTTGGTAGTCTAGGTTCCAGGTGGGGGCGCCCTTTTCGGGGCGAGTGCAACATTTTTTTTGTCCAATAGATAGTTCTAGTATGCTCAGGGATCAGTGTAGGGTTTTATAAGGCCCTACTTAAGCAATTTATTTTTATTGTGTAAAAAGTTATGTTTTATTTATTTATTTTGTCCTGGGTTTATACTATTTTTTCTGTGGTTTTGCTGGTTTACCTGTTCCAGCAGTAATGCACCTATAAATGCCGTATCAAAGCTATAAAAATTTAGCTTCGCTACGGTTCTACTGTGCCCCGCAATTAAAAAATGTATGAACGGGGCCGCGCCTGATATTGGGCTGAAAAGAGGGCAGATATCTGGTGCAGCCCCGTTCATACATGTCGCCCAAAATGTCTGTGACACAAATAAGGGGCTTGCACCTGTCTACTACACATGTTCAGTGCTTGTGATGCACACCCCTGTGTCACACACTGTAACAGGAATAGCTAGGAAAAGAAGAGCTGATATGCCAATCACTGCTATTGAACCAACCACAGCCTGAACATGAAGTGCGAGTCTGAAGTTGGCTGTGGCTCTGTAAAACTACATGGTGAGACAACCCATTTACACTTTGCTTTGTGGGAACCCCTTTAACATGCACTAAGCACAGCTGCGCTCTATCCTAAGTGTAAGGTAAGCCAGAAATTTTGGGATTAAAAAAGGGATGCACACTGCCCCCAAAATTTACATAGACCATTTACTCTTTATACCAAGCCACACCCCTTCATGAAAGGTCATGCCCACTACAACCAATTACTGTGTAACAGCTCTGGAAGAAAGCTAATTGAGGAGTTTGGCATCACCAAGCTTTCCTGGTCGTTGGATAGCATATTCAGCATCCAGGAGAACTGGGAGATGCTGCAAAACTGTGCCTAAACCATTACACTACAACCAATATTTCCACCAAACAGTTACCATATAGTGATAGATAACAATGTACCCAGACTATATATTACCACCATATAGTGACCATAAAGTGGTAGAGACCAGTGTACACAGGCTCTGCAGACTATATGTCACCCCCTCACAGTGAGCATATAGTGTTGTATACCAGTGTACACAGGCTCTGCAGACACATAACTGATTACAGTGTAGTTACATTTAAAGAGTACCTATCACCAGTGTTGGACTGGAGTGCCTAGCGCCCACCAGAGGAGTTGATCTTAGGGGCCCACTATGCCTCGCTGTCTCCGCCATCTGTACGGTGCCCCGCCCAGTCTGGCTTCAATTTATGCAGACGATGTTGATTTAAAATCATAATTTAATCTTACCAATAAACTTCACAAAACCAGAATCCCAGGGCAGGGATTATTACCAATTTAAATTTTAGTAAAAACCAAATACCCCATCATGACCCCGTAGTGCTGAATTTCCCCACACCATGACCCCATATCACCACCCATAGTGATGAAGTATACCCCACACTTTGACCCCTTCACCCACCATAGAATGAGTATACCCAACTATGACACATATCACCAAACCTAGTGATGAAGTATACCCACATGACCCCAATTTTAACCCCTACTTTGTGACTGAATAATTCTGCCACATTAGTACTGAATATAAACCATTACACTTTGCAGACATATAAGTGATTACAGTTGAGTTATATTTAGTGACTTACAGGTGACGTTTCTCTTATGTGTCGGTCACGTTCCCTTTTCTTCTCCATTCGGTCCACACTGCCACACTGACTTGTCTCGGCCAATACTCGTCCCTGCAGATTTGGACACAAATATCTTAGAATCTTCACTTTTCTACCAACTCTGTACAAACTTTGTACAAATTTCCCACAAGTGGGAGAGCAAGTATAGGCCATAACTTAGAGGCCCAGTCTCCGAGGAAGAACAGAGGACTAACCCCCTGGAGAGTGTGCTACAGCTCTGGTCTGTACCCCTCAGAATCATATTGTGTGGTTCGAACTCCTATACACAGTATTTGGATGCTAACCAGGGAATAGACAATAAAGATATATGCTTTTTCTTCTTATTTATTCATACATATAAGTATATATATAAAGCAGTCTTTGTGCTAAATCTTCAAAACCGTACCATGTATACAAGAATAAGAGCACAGAACACTTAGCTGAATTCAGCAAGTCCTTTCAAGGTAAGTATGTAGAGAACACGCCAGCAAGCCATACCGAGGAAGGAGCAGTAACCGGCCGTCCCTATGCCAGTAGCTGCATGTAGCCCGACACGCACGTTTCGGGGGCACGCCCCTTCCAAGCGTGACATTCACTTCAGGAGGGGCCCTTTTTTTGTGCGACTCAAGGTACTAATCTCTCTACTACTGCAACATTATTAACATGTTAAATACTAACGTACATATAACATTCACTTAGACAAATACTAAACACGGATACCTACTAACAGACCTACTATCACTAAGGAACCTATACATGAACTATACTTATACAAGGCAAATCTACTGTCTACTATTACTAGTATAGTGTCCTAAGTAGATAGTGTATATCAACCTAAAAACAATGGGCAACGAGGTGCGGGGTATAAAACTAAATAGATTATAAAAATACATTCCACAGGCAACTTTCATTTAACCCCGTCGGTGAAAGCGGTTCTAGTCGGGTAATCCAATATACCTCTCTTCGCAGAAGCTTAATTTTGATCTGTTCAGCGTGCCCCCCGTGATCGGGCTACATGCAGCTACTGACGTAGGGACGGCCTGGGTTCTGCCCCATTCCTCGTATGGCTTTCTGGCGTGTTCATCTACATACTTACCGTGAAAGTGTTCTGTGCTCTTATTCTTGTATACATGGTACGGTTTTGAAGATTTAGCACAAAGACTGCTTTATATATATACTTATATGTATGAATAAATAAGAAGAAAAAGCATATATCTTTATTTTCTATTCCCTGGTTAGCATCCAAATACTGTGTATAGTTTATTTAAGCAGGGGGGTCCTGCTTTGATGCTGCCATAGCACAGGAACACAGAGTGCAATTAGTAACATTGTGATGGTTCAAACTCCTTCCAATGCACCCAGAAGGTCAGCCACAGGCATGATGCATGGTCTCTTGGTGGTGCAGGGGATGGAGGTCAGGACTGTCTTGCTTTTTGTAGTGTTTCTGTTTTTCCTACAGATTTCCCAGTTGGACTTTGATGGATTTATTGAACCAGTGTTTGATCCATTTCTTTGATATAATGGTCATGGACGTCGGTGGAGTTTATTTAAATAAAGTGTTTTTTGTGCTGTGTCTGTTTGTTGTTTTACCATTTATTTTCAGTGTTAGTAATAGAGGATCTGACAGACGTCTCTCTATTACTAGCGCTGGGACTTGGTGTCAGCCTTGGGGTGACAAAAAAACACAGCTGACTGACACCAAGCCCCAGCAATAGTAATAGAGACGTCTGTCAGACACCTCTATTACCCAAACTGGAAAAATAGTGGTAAAAAATACCCTGAAAGAACACAAAAATACTTTATTTAAATAAATACTCCCCGACAACATCTATCGGTGACCAATTTCTTAAAGAAATGGATACAACACTCATCTGACACAGTCCAGAGGGGAAACCTATAAGATACAGAAACACCAATCAGCATGTGGCTGATGGCTATCTATCATGAGTAGGGCAGCAAGGTAAATTGCAACCAGGTAGCTAGGTAGTTTTCCCCCAGGTAGCTGCACCCATTTAGTCAGGTAGCTTGTCCAGCCAGGTAGCTTGCCCCCATGTAGCCAGGCAGCTTGCCCCCATGTAGCCAGGAAGTTTGCCCCCATGTAGCCAGGTAGTGTGCCCCCATGTAGCCAGGTAGTGTGCCCCCATGCAGCCAGGTAGTTTTCCCCCATGTAGCCAGGTAGCTTGCCCCCAAGTAGCCAGTTAGCTGCCCCCCCCAAGTAGCCAGGTAGCTGTCCCCCAATTATCCAGGTAGCTGCCCCCCCAAGTAGCCAGGTAGTTTGCCCCCCTTGTAACCACATAGCTGTCCCCCTTGATGCCAGGTAGTTTGCCCCCCTTCCTTGTAGCCAGGTAGTTTGCCCCCCTCCTTGTAGCCTGGTAGTTTCCCTCCCCTTTTGTAGCCAGGTAGTTTGCCCTCCCTTGTAGCCAGGTAGTTTGCCCCCCTCTTGTAGCCAGGTATGCTGCCCCCCTCTCGTAGCCAGGTAGTTTGCCCTCCCTTGTAGCCAGGTAGTTGTCCTCCCTTGTAGCCAGGTAGTTTGCCCCCCTCTTGTAGCCAGGTAGTTGTCCTCCTTTGTAGCCAGGTAGTTGTCCTCCCTTGTAGTCAGGTAGTTTGCCCCATCTTGTAGCCAGGTAGTTTGCCCTCCTTGTAGCCAGGTAGTTTGTCCCCCTCTTGTAGTCAGGTAGTTTGCCCCCCTCTTGTAGTCAGGTAGTTTGTCCCCCCTCTTGTAGCCAGGTAGTTTGTCTCCCTTTTGTAGCCAGGTAGTTTGCCCCCCTCTTGTAGCCAGGTAGTTTGTCCCCCCTCTTGTAGCCAGGTAGTTTGCCCCCCTCTTGTAGCCAGGTAGTTTGCCCCCCTCTTGTAGCCAGGTAGTTTACCCCCTCTTGTAGCCAAGTAGTTTACCCCCCTTTTGTAGCCAGGTAGTTTGGCCCCCCTCTTGTAGCCAAGTAGTTTTCCCGCCCTCTTGTAGCCAGGTAGTTCCCCCCCCCTCTTGTAGCCAGGTATTTTTCCCACCCCCCTCTTGTAGCCAGGTAGTTTGCCCCCCGTTTTTTAGACTTGTAGTTTTCCCCCCTTTTGTAGCCAGGTAGTTTGCCCCCCATCTTTTAGCCAATTAGTTTACCCCCCCCTCTTGTAGCCAGGTAGTTTGCCCCCCTCTTATAGCCAGGTAGTTTGCCTCCCCTCTTGTAGCCAGGTAGTTTGCCCCACTCTTGTAGCCAGGTAGTTTGCCCCACTCTTGTAGCCAGGTAGTTTGCCACCCTCTTGTAGCCAGGTAGTTTTCCCCCCCTCGTGTAGCCAGGTAGTTTGCCCCCCCTCTTTTAGCCAGGTAGTTTGCCCCCCTCTTGCAGCCAGGTAGTTTGCCCTCCCTCTTGTAGCCATGTAGTTTGCCCCCTCTTGTAGCCAGGTAGTTTGCCCCCCCTCTTGTAGCCAGGTAGTTTGCCTCCCTCTTGTAGCCAGGGAGTTTGCCTCCCTCTTGTAGCCAGGTAGTTTGCCCCCCTCTTGTAGCCAGGTAGTTTGCCCCCTCTTGTAGCCAGGTAGTTTTCCCCCCCTCTTGTAGCCAGGTAGTTTGCCTCCCTCTTGTAGCCAGGTAGTTGTCCTCCCTTGTAGTCAGGTAGCTGCACCCATTAGATGAAAAAAATAATAAAACCACTCACCTTTTCCCACTCCCGTACGAGTGGCTGCAGCGGATCCTGCTTCACTGCCAGGCTTCTCCGAGTGAAGCCAGGCACAGGCGGCGCGCTATGACGTCGTAGCACACCGCCTGCGCGATGACACGGACCCCACTGCTAGTAGATCTGAGGCCTATGGCCTACGCTAAGCGCCGGCACACACATGCCTGCGAGCGCTCCGACTAAGGGCCCGAGCGTTCCCAGGCATGATGTGCGGGCCTGGCCCGGCTGCCTGTCGTCGCGGGCCCCGCTGTATCAGACCAGGGGCCTCCCGGAGGATCCACCGATCCTCCGGTGGGCCAGTCCAACGCTGCCTATCACCTCCACACAAAAACTGATAGTAGATGAAATTATAAGACTTTTCTGAAAAACATGTCATTAACAATCCAGAGGATTTACGTCAGTATTACAGGGGGTCAGGTTTTACTTTTAATCTGTAACTCATGAGATCCTTATCTAGAAGGAATCATTCTCTGAGAGTTACCAACTGTGCAGGGGGAGCTGAGGGCATATCTGCTTGTACAGAGTGCTCGAGTTTCTCACTACAAACAGTACAGCATGCATAGCACACTGAGGATATAGTGTGACAGAGTTTACCTGTTGCTTCAGCCTCCTCCTCCATAGCACACAGGCATCTATATAAAACTGCTACTAGTGTAAACATGATGTAGACTTACAGGCTTCCCCCTGTACAGTGGACTCCCCAGCTCAGCAACAGTTAGTTTCACCAAGCTGTTAACATAGTGATCTATCAAGCTGTCAGGTGCTGACTTGGCCAGACTTAAAGGGGTTGTCTCACTACAAGGATTGCTTTTTATGTTAAAGATCTTGCAAAAACAAGTCACTTTGCAATATGTGTCCATTAACAGTGTCCTACCTATTCTGAGATTTCCCCTCTTGCATGGGCTGCATCAGCTCCTGTGGTCGCTATAGCTACAGACCTGTTTGATCTCTCCTGATAGGCTGCCAGTGCTAGTCGCTACAGCTACAGACCTGTCTTCTACTGCAGCCTAGTAGAAGCCAATAAACATGACCCTGAATTCAAAGTGAAACCAAGAAAACAGTACTGTGGTAACATGAATCAATGTAGTGAAACAACCCCTTTAAGAGCTGTCTTGTAGTCTTTTAATATGTTTGTATTTTAGTCTTCTGTTACTTCATGAGGTTTCTCTGGAGGTGATAAGTCCTCTTTAAGGACTCACAGGTGATGTATTTTCTGATAGGAGTCATTCACTTTTCTTATTCTTCTCCATTCGGCCCAGTTCATCATGATGTCTTCTCCTGGACACGACTCATTCCTGCAGAATTTACCACACAAATATTTTAGTCATTCAATCAGGAACGTGCCGGACCGCCGCCCCCCCCGGCCCCTAGGGGAGGCGCGGCATGACCCGGCACGCTGGGCGCATATTGATGCGCTGGGCAGGTGCGGAGGCGTGGCGTGGGGGCAGAAGTGGCGAGGCCCGGGAAAACCTCCCTTCGCCCTATAACTCAGTCCCCGCGGCGCGAGGCAAACAGTAAGGACGCCCGTGCCCTGCGCTCGTCGGCAAAATGGCGGACGAGCACGTGGAGCTACTGCGGCAGCTCATCGCTACGAGATTCGCTGACTGGGTGCGGGCTGCGGCCCAGGAGGCAGCCGGGGTCGCGGCGCCGGCACCCGAAAATGAGGACTGCAGCGGGGGGAGAAGGAGGAGGAGGGCGCGGCCACCGCAAAGGTTGAGCCCCGAAAGCACCCCCAGGACTCGCCGTTGCCAGGGGAGCCCCTCTCGGGACCCTCCGGGCCGGGCGGGAACGCGTCAGGCGGTGGGTCGTGCCCCCCGGCCCGGGAGGAATCCAGGTAGCCTGGCGAGCCCTGCAGGGGGCAGTGGGCCGGTGGGCCAGCCTGGCTCTAGGCCTGCTGCTGCCACTAGTCGTCGCTTGAGGTCCGTGGTCGCGGTGCCCCCACCTGGTGATGTGCCGGCCAGGGGGGCAGCCAGGCAGCAGACGGCATCTTGGAGGTGCCCGCGCTCACCGGGGAGTGCGGGGCGGATGAGCGATATGGACGGGTGGCGGACGGCTGGCCCTGGCGGTTCTGACAACGAGGAGGCAGGATCACTGCCGCAGGCTTGGCAGTCACCAGTCCGTTCCCAACGGCCTGCGCCGGTCGGCCTCCCGCTCTGGGGGTTAGATGGCTTGGACCCGGGCCAGAGGGCAGTAGCGGAGGACCCGAGAGGCTTCAGGAACGACGGGCAAGATTCCAGGATGACGGCTGGTGGGTTCACAGCCCCCACGCAGCCTGGTTAGTGTTTGTCCTTGTCATGCTCTTTTCCTTCTATATTGCGGGGTTTAGCGGATCGGGGGAGTCAGGGGTGTACAGCGTCGAGCGCGGTGGGTACAGCAGGTGGGCCTGCGGGTGTAGGGGGGGAGCCTGGGGGGCTGGTGGCGGCTTTGCGTGAATTGCTGGGGCGTTTTGAGGATCGGGGAGCGGTGTCGCCGGTGGATGCCTGGGTTTCTCCGGCTCCGACAGGGGTTGGCCGGGATGCCCGAGAGGGGCCGGGGGTGGGTGCCGCGGCCAGAGGGTCTGGAGCGAGTGTCACGGTTTCAGTGCAGACGGAGAAGGAACCTCAGGAAAGCGTGCGGTTAGATGATCGTGCTCGGGGTGAGGTCTATGTTTGCTTCAAGTGGGCCCCCAGGGGCCCCTCGAAGCAAGAGGTGGGATAAGATAGCGAAAGACGAATACGTGAGATATTTTAACCTTTTCCCCCTGGGAATTTTAAATCTAGACAAGGGAAAGAAGGATGAAAGTAAAAAGGAGGAAGAAGAGAAACGTCGGTGGCGCTTGATCCCGCAGACGTTCACAATTGGTTGCAGGCGTTTGCTATCTTAGCAAGCGTCTTTGGTAAAGAAAGCGCCGGAGAATTGTTCGCATTATTCGTTATATGGACTCGATAGGTGAGGCATATCGGGCATAGGGGGGAATGGTTTGGTTCCGTTATGACGAGCAATTCGGCAGAGGAAGCGGTCTGTCCATCTATAAGGTGGGACCACAAGGACATTGGCCTATGGCTGCGGTGATGCCCGACTAAGTTCGGGCAGTCCTTTCATGGGGGGGGGTTTTCCGGCCAAAGGGGACGGGGGGAGGAGCCGGAGGGAGGGTCAGTCAGGGCCCAAAGGGCGGAGCGTGTTGGCAGTTTAACAGTGGCCAGTGTAAATTCGGAACCGGCTGCCGTTTCAAACACGTCTGTTCGTTCTGTGGGGGCTCCTCCCATCCAGTTTCAAAATGCTTCAAGAAAGGAAGGACGAAAGGGAGCGGGTCAGGTGGCCAAGGGGGTGACCCCCGGTGAGGCTTCGCGCGATGGTTCCGTATCTGGACAGATATCTGGATAGGGAGGGGGCGCGTTTATTGGGGGAAGGTTTTGAGAGGGGGTTCTGGATTCCCCCTCCAGCCCACATTGTTCCTTTTTCCTTGCGGAACTTGAGGTCAGCTAGGGAGCATCCTGCTGTAGTGGCGGAGAAGCTCACAAAGGAGGTGGCTCTGGGCAGGATGGCTGGGCCTTTTGCGGAACCCCCTTTCCCCGACCTGCTAGTGTCTCCCCTTGGAGTTGTGCCTAAGAAAGAGCCGAACAAGTTTCGGCTCATCCATCATTTGTCGTGCCCAAAGGGGCAATCGGTGAATGATGGGATCTCGAAAGAGCTTGTTCGGTGGTGTATACTTCGTTCCTTGATTAAAGGGGGAGGAGCTGTCAAAACCAAGAGATTGAGATTTCCACGGATGCAGCGGGCAGCACAGGGTTCGGAGCAATTTGTGGCGACAGGTGGTGTGCGGCTCCGTGGCCGGCGGATTGGTTGGGCTGTCAGTGGTGCGGAACTTGGCTTTCTGAGCTGTTTCCCATAGTGGTGGCAATGGAGCTGTGGGGGGAGCAGTTCCGGGACCGGAAAGTTTGCTTCTTTTGCGACAATCTTGGAGTAGTTCAGGCCATCATAGTTAACCGCTTTCGTCGCCTCCAGTGGTTCCCCTGTTTGGATTGTTGGTGTTGCGCTCCCTGGAATTAAAATTCATGGGTAAGGCGGTAACAGTGCCTGGGGATTGGACTTCGGGGGCTGAGTCTCTCTCTCGTGTGCAGTGGGATCGATTCCGGAACTTGGCTCCGTCGGCATCTGCAATCGGGGAGGAATGCCCCAGTCATCTTTGGGCCGTGGCCTTCGAGACGCTGATCACCTTATTCGGTCTTCGCTGTCGGGTGGGACCTGGGCCGCTTTACAAAGCAGCCTGGGTACGGTGGGCAGGTGGGTCAGTGCTTTGGGGGACGTAGCATCGGATGATGACAGGATCGGTCCCGGTTGTGTTTTCTGGCACATTGTCAGAAGGAGGGGGGTCGGCGGCTAGAGTCTCTAGATTCGTGGCCGGATTGGCCTTCGGTTTTAAGATGCGTACGATGCGGGATGTGACGAAGGACTTCGTCGTAGCTCGGGCTTTGCGGGGATACAGGAGGGGGCGGACCGGGAGGGACGCCAGGAGACCAGTGGTCTTTGCACTCCTTGAGCGGCTAGGTGCGGTGTTGGTGGGGGTTGCGGCGTCCAATTACGAATTGACCCTTTTTCCGCTCGCGTTTTGCGTTGGCCTTTTTCGGGGCTTTAAGGATAGGGGAGCTGGTGTCCCCCAGTCGATCCAGAGGGGGAGGTGTGCAGGCGGAAGATCTGGATGTCAGTGGGGACATGGTCAGTTTTCTGATCCGTCGATCAAAAACGGACCAGTTGGGCAGGGGCAGAAGGGTAATTTTGCGACAGGTCCAGGGGCTTTTATGTGTCCGGTGGAACGAGTGCTGGCTTTTTGGGCCTTGCGGAGGGTCCAAGGTGGGCCGCTCCTGGTTCATGAGGAGGGTCCTTTGTCTCTCGATTTCAGTTTACGGCAGTGTTAGGAGATGTAGAAGCATTAGGGTTGAATCAGAGGGATTTTTTCCCCCCAAATCTTTTGGACGGGGCAGCCCGGAGGCTCGAGTTGGGGTTTGAGCCCGGAGGTAGTGCGCAGGATTGGGCGATGGGAATCAGTAGATACAGGCTCTTGGTGCGGCCAAAATTAATCTCTTAGCAGCTGGCGGGGGGGGGGGGACGTCAGTGGGGGTTAGGGCGCTATTTTCTTATGTGTTCTCTATTTTGTCTATTTTAGAGCGTCCCTCTCCTCGTCTGGATCCCAGGGCATTCGTACGTGCATTGGGGAGCCGAGCGTGCGGAACTTCGGCCGAATGGGCGCCACTGGGGATACCTAGGAGTGTGGCTCGGGTTCGTTGGTTGGGGGGGCGAGGTAAAGCGGTGGATGGGTGTAGTGCCGAAGTCATGCATTTTGCGGCTTTAGAGAAACATCCGGACATTCTGGTATTGCACGTGGGGGGGAATGATTTAGTCTTGGTGACCTCCAGGGAGCTAACGCGGAGCATTAAGTTTGACCTTTTGCGTTTGTGGTCAGAGTTCCCCGATATGATCATTGTTTGGTCGGACATGGTGTTCCGGCATCATTGGAGGGGGGCTCGCTCAGTGGATAGTTTGAATAGGGACGGGTGAAAGTGAAGGTTTGGTGGCAGGCTTTGTGGCCCCGGGAAAGGCGGAGTGTTCGTTCGGCCATTTGGAACTAGAGTCGGGAGAAGGGATTTTTTGGAGGTCCGACGGTGTTCATTTGACGGCGGTAGGGCTAGATCTGTGGGCTTTGGGGATACAGGAAGGTATTGAAAGGGCAGTTGGCTTGGTGGGGGGCCTCGCATGCATGAGGTGTCATGGCATGCTCGTGGTGGCGGCAGGGGTTCTTGGAGTTGGAGGAGGAGTTTGGGTGAGGAAGTCATTAGGGATATGACTTCCTCAGTTTTTGGTCTACATTGACCCCGGCCTGGCGAAGGTGGGGCTCTTTCAGGTGGTATCTCTGGAGAGTGAATTGGGCGAGCCATAAAGTATGGCTTTTTTGGACCTCCGAGTCAGTGGAATGCGGCTGGGGGTAAGATCTTTTTGTCCCTTCTGGGATTTTGGTCGCCAGGTCGTTTTTAGCTCCAAGGACCTCTGCCCCAGTGGGAGATAGGCACGTTGTTGCCTGGTTGCTATTGGTTGATTCTTGAGAAAGGAAGTTGGGGGGAGTTGTTTGGTTTACAGATAATGGTTTAGGGTATGCATATGGTTATATATATATTGCATAGAGTTTGAATAGGTATATATATTTTGTTGTGTATTTGGATGGTTATTTATATAATTATATATATTTATATGCAAATTAAGTTTATGTTGTATTTTGGGTTTAATAAATCGGCTGCTGTGGCCATTTCATTCCAATCGGTGGTCTGTGTATTTAATTTAGGAATGTGGGTCACGGGCAGCGAGAGAGTGGTAAGTGAGGGGATGGGGGTGGGGGGAGTGGTTGGTGGTGGCGCAGAGCAAGCCTCAGTGTTGCTCAGGGTCAAGGAACGCGCCGGACCGCCGCCCCCCCGCCCCTAGGGGAGGTGCGGGATGACCCCGGGACGCTGGGGCGCCTATTGATGCGGTTGGCGGGCGCGGTGGCGTGGCGTGGGCGGGGCAGAAGTGGCGAGGTCCAGGAGACCTCCCCCTTCCCCTGTAACTCAGTCACGCGGGGCGAAAGGGAACAGTCCCCCCCTTTCCCCCCCCAGAAAATTTTTTATGGGGGTCATGGAGGCTAAGGGTTGTGGAGCAGGTGTCATGGTGGCCTAGAGCGGCAGGGGTTCTTGGAGTTGGAGGAGGAGTTTGGGTGAGGAAGTCATTAGGGATATGACTTCCTCAGTTTTTGGTCGACATTGACCCGACCTGGCGAAGGTGGGGCTCTGTCAGGCTGGTAGCCCTGGAGAGCGACTTGGGCGAGCCATAAAGTATGGCTTTTTTGGACCTCCGAGTCAGTGGAATGCGGCTGGGGGTAAATCTTTTTGTCCCTTCTGGGATTTTTTGGGCGCCAGGTCGTTTTTTTAGCCCCAAGGACTCGGCCCAGTGGGAGATAGGCCGTTGTTGCCGGGTTGATGTTGGTTGATTATTGTAAGAGGAAGTTGGGGGGGGAGTTGTTTGGTTTACATATAATGGGGTTTACGGGTATGCATATGGTTTTATATATATGCATAGAGTTTGAATAGGGATATATATTTATGTATGTGTATTTTGGATGGTTATTTATATATATTTATATATATTTATATGCAAATTAAGTTTATGTTGTATTTTGTTAATAAATCGGCTGCTGTGGCCATTTCATTCCAATCGGTGGTCTGTGTATTTAATTTAGGAATGTGGGTCACGGGCAGCGAGACAGTGGTAAGTGAGGGGAGGGGGATGGGGGGAGTGGTTGGTGGTGGCGCAGAGCAAGCCTCAGTGTTGCTCAGGGTCATGTGATCTGAGCAGCCTTAGGACTGTGTATACAACACAGCAGCTATGCACACTGTCCTGATACTGCCTAACATCTGTCACAGGCAGGTAGATCCGTAGTGTGAAGCAGGCAGCAAATGTCAGTCACATACTGTAGGCAGTATTTAGTATTAATGAACTAGAGGGGAAGTAGGTAGACAGGCCACCTGGAATCTACCCTATAAGGAAGACTCCCAGTCCATATATGACATTAATATGATATGATATACTCCAATAACTAATATACACTGATCAGCTATAACATTAACAAAGGTAAGTTAGTGACAATGGCACTTGTCAAGGGGTGGGATATATTATGCAGCAAGTGAACAGTCAATTTGTGAAGTTCATATGTTGGAGGGAGGTAAAATGGACAGGTGTAGGGATCTTGATAAGGGATAAATTGTGATAGCTAGCGGGTCTAGTGGTGTGTTTCTGGTTAGTATCTACCAAAAGTGGTCCAAAGAAGAACAAATGGAAAACCAACAACACAGAACCCCCCGAAGCCCTAAGCGAAGGGGGACCATGACTTTGGTAAGGGGGAACCTAGAGCTCCCGTATAGTCTGGGAGTTTTTGGCTGTAGGTATTTAAGCTGATGGTTTCAGTGTTTGCATAGTATATTTATTGTAAGTAGCTTTGAGCAGATGGGATAGGTTTTGAGAGGGCAGCTTGTAAACCCTGCATTGTGTTTAAGCTCCTGCCTGTGTAGTTTATAGTTATGAGCAGGTGGGGTTGTGATATGAGAGGGAGGAGTGGCTGGATGGGAAGAGTTACTGTGAGGTGGGTGGGGTTTAGCTATAGATATAACTTCTGGTCTTCACTTCCTGCTTCCTCTTTCTTCTGATCAAGAAGCAAGGAAAGATGTCCCTCCCACCCGCCCCTAATTTAATGAATGCTCTGAAGCTTGTGTTTAGCTATGATCTGTACAATGATGAATGTATTATTGTATTGTTTTATATTGACTTTATTGTATACCTGGTTTAAAAAAAAAAAAAAAACTGTTATTATTATACTGATGAGTACTTGTGTTGGCATTATCCGTTTAAGCCCAAGGGAAGGGCAATCCTTCAGCCATGGTTCCCTAGAGGTTTCCTCCATAGAGGGTTTTTCCTCTCCTGAGTGCTGTAGGATGACTCCTAGTGAGTCTGGGATTTGCTACTTGGTCAAAAAAAAAAAAAAAGAAATAAAAGAGAAAATGGAAAATATGAATCTTGGTATTATAACCTGTCACAGCTTTTATGTTGCGGTTCTGGAGTCAGGTGGAAGTTCCATGTCAAGTTATGGTGGACTAATTTTAACTAATAGAGGATGTTAAACCGCATGGTGTTAAGAGGCTGAGCTTTGGAAGTGGCCAGCCTTAAGGATGGTATAATGGTAATGGCATCCAGGGGCGGGCACGGTGGTTAATCAGGAGTGAGGATCTTCAGTAGGGTCATTGGTGCCCTAAAGTGTACTGGCTCTGCTAGAATGGCAAGCCAGAGCGTGCCGCCCCTTTATTGCTGTCTGGCCGGGTGCTGCATGTCAGACAGCTGGGAATATCACACAATTGTCTAACACTCCACCTGACTCCTTCCATGTTTGTTGTACTTAAATGGTTTGAATAAAGCTGTGTCCATTTGACACCAAAAAGTGAATGTGTTTGTGCATTTATTCTTGTGTTTGAATGGGGTATTAGTTAGAGCGGGGGTTCATCCCATATCCAAAATTCATGTCATGAGCACCCAATGGTCAATGATGTGCATGGAGAGAGAAGGCTAGACAGTCTGATCTTATCCCACAGAGAAGATACTGTTGAACAAATTGCTGAAAAAGTTACTGTACTGTCCTATAATACAAAGCTGCCAGAACACACAGCTTGTCCTTGGGGCTGTGTAGCAGTATACTGGTTAAAGTGCCCGTGCTGACACCTGTCCACTGCCAAAAGCACCTACCATGGGTATGTGAGCATCTGAACAGGATGACAGACCGATGGAAGAAGCCGTCTGATTAATCACTTTTTCTTTTAGATCATGCGGATAGTCGGGTGCGTTTGTGAATGTCACTTGCCTAAGAAATTTATAAATTAGGGATTTTTAGCTCTTTCAAAATATTTTGTACATGTCATTAATCCTGTTTTTTGCTGCTTGTGCATCCCACTAAGGCTACGTCTACAAGGCAATGATTTCTGTCGGATTTTTAAGCGGATTCGCTATTTAAAATCTGCAGAAATCTGACTGTAAGTCATCCCCATAGACCGCAATAGAAAATCTGAGCTGTAGTCTACACTGTTGTACCTCCATTGTTCCTTGAACAACAGAAGAACTGCTTTTTTTATTTTGGTGCCCTGCAATGTTTTTATGAAATGCTTGGATGTGTCTAACCACAGAGCATGACTATAACCGCTCCCTTCTGTTCCCTCCCTTCTCGTATATAACTAATTTTTTTTGGATTTTTAACGCTTACTAGGTTTGTGACGCCCTATTATTTTTTTTTTGGAGAGGGGAGTTGATACCAAGAGCTATAATTTTTTTTTACTTTTTAGTCAATATAGTTATTTAACCCCTTAAGCCGAACGCCTGAAAAGTAGTTAATGACCAGAACATTGTTTTAGTTTTTGCATCCTTGCGTTTCGACAGTTGTAACTTTTTTACTTTTTCAATGACGCAGTTGAAATGAGGCCTCTTTTTAAATCGAGACAAGTTGTACTTTATGGGGGAATAGTTTAAGTTCATTTAGAAATAATTGCAGAATTTTTTTTTTTTTAACACCATTCACACTTAATAACTTGTTAGATTAATTCTACAGGTTATTACGGTCGTGTGGTGTGGATACATAATATGTGTAGGTTTTTTTGTGTGTGTAATATATGCACAATTATTTTTTTATTAAATATTTATTTTTATTATTTATTTCATATTCATTTTTTTGGGGGGTTTTTTACCTTTTTTTTTAAATTCCCTGAAGGGAGAACTGTTTTACATTTTTTTTTATATACTTAGTAACGTATTAGCATATTCATATATGCTAATACATTATAATCTGTGTCAGTTTGACACAGGCAGTGATCAGGACAGCATACAGTGTGTCTTGGTCACTGGCTTATTACACAGACAGATCTGGGGCTACTCTAGGTCCCTAGGGCTGACTGTTCAGCCGTTCCCCGGGCTCTGTCGGGTTACTGGACGTTCCGATCACTCGACAGAGCAGGGAAACCCTTTGATTACGCTGCGTTGCCGATCTGCCACAATCAAAGGGTTAAAGCATTGTGTTGTGGAGGTTTCCCTGCTCCCCGATGCTCGTAGGAGCTGCGCTAGGATCAGGGTTGTGTAGTACAGCTCCGATCCCAGCGCAGCTGTGGCGCCCAGACGAATGACCTGCACCAGCCGACGCCTAAAGTCAGCGGGCGGTCGTTAAGGAGTTAAGGGCTTTTATTTTTTATGAAACCTAAAAATAATTATTTGTGAGGAGTGGAAACACAAATTATTATTTTTTTTTTTTTTTAAACAGAGTTCACTCTGCAGTATAAATTACATATTAACTTTAATCTGTGGGTCAGTGTGATTATAGGGACACCAAAATTATATAGTTTTCATTGCGATTTACAATTTTTTTCATCTTTAAAAATATTATTTAAAATATCTGCTATGCATTGCCATAAGTTTTTAATTTTCACATCAACAGAACTGGGTGAGGGCTTATTATTTGATGAGCAGCAGTTTTTACTGATGCTATTTTGGGGTATATTTGACTTTTTGATCACTTTTAATTCTATTTTATTTTGGATGAAGACTTCTTGTGTTTTGGATTTTGTTTTTTACATCGTTCACCCCGTCGGATAAATAGCCTGATATTTCAAATGTTCATACTTGTACAATTGTGCAATTCTAATTATAAAATATTTTGTTTTTTTTAACTTTCATTTTAAGTCCCCTTAGGAGACTTAAATATGTGGTTTCTTGATCACTTACACAATACACTGCAATAATAATCTATTGAGGTATATTGTCATTTTACTAATCTCCTATTAAAGGGTGTAACAGAAGCATTAAGATGATAGATCTGGAGGTCAACCACTCAACACCCTGCGACTGCGCCACAAAGAAGTTTAAGGCATTAGATGCCGTGGTCACTATTAACCAGGGTATCTAAGTGGTAAAACAGAAGAAAACACAATTACTTCTGTTCTCAGCCAGTTCCAGTGAGTGTCAGTTCAGAGCAGGCTTAGCTTCTAAAGCTTCTCCCCAACACTTACCCAACATGATGATGTTCATTTTCATTACATGTTTAGAAGGGATTAACTAAGGTCTTTGTTCCAAATTTCTCTTCACCTGCCAAAGAATGTCAACTCCAACAAGTTAAATAAGGTGTGAGGTGTACCTCCAAATCATTTTGTCGGAGATACAAAACAAATGCTTCAGCCAGCTCTTTTTTCTGGCTTCTACTGAATATATGTTGCATCTCCCACATTACTACACGTCATATGGAGGCAAATCTTTGAATATCTATGTGTTTGGGAAAACACCAGGAGGGTTAAAAGTGGAGAGGATTTTTAATTCAGTGTGTTTCTGCTTCGCAGCCAGTCCATTTGCATCATCAATCTCATGTTCTTCATTGGGTAAAGGGAATGTCATCAAAAAATGAGTCATTGTTTAAATTTTATGTGAAACACATTTTTTAGGCATTTTTGGTTTGTTTTTTTAAATTTTTCATGTCACTTTCACTATGTTTTAATAATTCTTAAGTCTTGCAGTTTTCATTTTGGCCACTAGGCCTTGTTTGCACTGCTTTAACTGCAGTCAGAGAGATACTTTACAGTAGTTTCATGCACATAGGAGACTTAAGACTGACTCAGTCCCATTCACTTCCATAGGAGAGTTTTCTAGTCATGCTCTGTAACCTGGGAAGAAATAAGTGTGCAGGGAGGTGAAAGGGTGAACTGTGACTATCTCCTCTTGTAACTGGTGGATCTATTATCTATTATCTATTATCTATTCACACTGGTGTCTCCTTTCAGTTTGACCATCTTTGTGTTGATAATGAGCAGACTACTGAGAATTTTTCTGTACAGAACAAGAAGTGTCAGACTATTATTAGGCTAAGTGGTAAGTGATATGGAAAATTAAAAATAAATAACCAAAAATTCTTAAAAAATGTGTTAAACATAAAAATTTGAGATAAACAATAAGTCATTTTTGATTACACATTCCCTTTAACTAATATGTCTTTATTTTCAGTTGTCTGATATGCTTGAGTACATCCATATATATCTCAAATGTGTTCAATATTTTGTCTGGTACAAACTTCGGGGTAAATTTTAGGGTAACGCTGTGTAATATAATCCATGAGAAGTTAATCACTTCCATTTTCTATTCACTATAACTTTGCCCACTCAATTTTTCTTGGGATCCAAATACAACTTTTCCTCCATCTGGCCCCCAGGTGACTAAGTCCCATTTTCATTGTTGTTAACGTGGACTTCGCTTTTTTTGTTTCTTTGAATAGCAGAAAGAACACTTTAGCAGCATAAAGAAAAAAGGCCTTCATTGCTTAGGATAGGGGAAATTTTGGCCCTTTGGGTGGGGCTCAGGGGGTTTTGGGGATGAAAGGAGGTTGTGGGGAAAAGAGGTTTAAATAAGTTGTGGCTACTGGGTTCTGTCCTCTTGTGTGGGCAGTGCAAGAACAGTGTCAGTATTTAGAAACAGAAGTTTTCTGCTTAGCCTCTCTTGCTACAGTTGAAACCAGAAGTTTACATGCACTATATAAAAGACACATATGCCTGTTTTTCTCACTATGTGAAATCAGAATAAACCTTACCCGTTTTAGGCAAATTTGGAACCAAAATTATTTAATTTTGCCAAAGCCCGAAAATGAGGAGAGAATTTTTAAAGGGATTTTTTTTACTTTCTCAAAGTCAAAATTTACATACACTAGGATTGCTAACCCTCAAACAATTTGTACAGCCCATATGATGATGTCATGTCTTTGGAAGCTTCTGATAGGTTTATTGGCAACATCTGAGTTAGTTAGAGACACACCTGTGGATCTATTTTATTTTGCACACCAGAAAAACACTGCTTCTGTGTGTAACATCATAGGAAAGTCTAAAAAAAATCAGCCAAGATATCAGGAAAATAATTGTGAACTTGCACAACTCTAGATCATCCTTGGGTGCATTTTCCAGATACCTGAAGGTGCCTAGTTCATCTATACAAACAATTATATTCAAGTACAAACAAGATGGGAATTTTCAGCCATCATACTGTTCAGAAAGGAGACGAGTTCTGTATCTCAGAGATGAACATGCTTTGGTCAGACATGTGCATATCAACCCAAGAACAAAAGCAAAAGACCTTGTGAAGATGCTGGCGGAAGTCATTATTCACGGTGAAATGAGCATTGTATCAACATGGGCTGAAAGGCCACTGTGCCAGGAAGAAGTCATTGCTCCAAAAGAAATATATAAAAGCCAAATTAATGTTTGCAAATGCACACAGGAACAAATACCTACATTTGTGGAAACATGTCCTGTGGTCTAACAAAACTAAAATGTAACTTTTGCCCATAATGACCATTGTTTCATTTGGAGGAAAAAGGGAAAAGCTTGGAAGCCTAAGAAACCATCTCAACTGCGACACACGGGGTGGCAGCATCATGTTGTGGGGGTTGGTTTGCTGAAGGAGGGACTGGTGCACTTCCCAAAATAGATGGTATCATGAGGAAAGAAGATTATGTGACAATACTGAAGCAACATCTCAAGACATCAGCCAGGAAGTTAAAGTTTGGGTGAAAATAGATCTTCCAAATGGACAATGACCCGAAGCATCCGGCCAAACTGGTTACAAAGTGGCTTAAGGATAACCAAGTCAATGTTTTAGAGTGGCCATCACAAAGCCCGAGCAATTGCGAGCAAGGCGACCTACAAACATGGCTCAGTTACACCAGTTCTGTCAGGAGGAATGGTACAAAATTCCTACCAACTATTGTGAGAAGGTTTATGCTGATTTCATGTTAGAAAAACATGCACATGTGTCTTTTTATATAGTGTATATAAACTTCTGGTTTCAACTGTACATCTACTTCTTTTTGCCCCATTTAGTTTGATATTGTTAGGCAGAATATAGCTTTATGCTGCTCCTTCTTTCAGAGGCCCTGCATCACCGCCTAAACATTCTTGCCCACCTGGCTATCCCAGAAGTAACTCTAAGGGCACATATGGAGGCCCTAAAGGGATTTTCCAGGATAGGTCAACTTTCAGGAGTTCCGGCCCAGGGACATTCACAACTCAGGGCTCAGAGGTCAGAGGCGGGCGATGTATTGAAGCCTATGCTATCAGGCCCCCCCACAGTTTGCCACAGTAAGTCCTCCAAATGGTGTCCCCTTCTATGAAGGTACCAGTCATGGAGCAGGCTAAAGCAAAAGCCCAAATGAGGAAACAGCAGGAGGTTGTTGCATGGAATTGTAGAAACCCAACAGGCAGCAGTTGGCCATTTTATAACCCCTCCCAAAATCTACAACTCTAATTGAGGTCAGCCTGACCTCTTAATTCACTACTCAGGTGATTTTTAATATATCAGCCCCGGGAGTTAAATTTTACATCCCACATCATTGGTAGAGTGAATTCCTGCCCATGATGTGTCCTGCCAGGGACATTGCTAGTATGCCTGAGCCACATCATTTTGGGCACTTCACGGCTGACCAAAAGAAAGACCTGACAGTGTGGACTAATGTTCTGAAACAATGTAAAAATAGTCCCCTTAGGATTTTTCAAAAGCTATATTATGTGCATTTTAACTTACTTGCGAATATTACGGGTGTGAATTTTTGGGGGGCCTTTTGTCAGGGACAGTCGTGTGCCCCTGGCTGGCACTCTGGGTACATTCTGGTCTTAGAAGAAATCGATCACTTCTCAAGCTATTTCCCCATCATTGTTGCAGTGACCATTTGGGGTTCTTTTTGTCTCAGGGACAAAAAGGTGGCTCAGGGGCTAAACATTTAATTACCGATGAACCCTTTCTTTCACAGGAGGACTAGTTCAGAGAGCTGTAAGTGGAGGTGGACAGAACTATCTTCTTGTGTCCCAGCAATCTGTGGGAGCTTGTATCTGGGGGGATATTTATCTTAATTTAGCAGTCTCTATGGGTTGGAACATGGGCATCCTGGAAGGCTTGCTGGCCATAGTTGGAGAAGTGAGTGAGCCCCTTAGATGACGTCATAGCTTTACCGTTGGTAAATCTGACAGTACACTGTGCTACATAGACAACAATAATTTTTTACTGTCGGGTTTAAAATCCGGAGGAATATGCATTGAATGTACAGGGTCGACGGCAAATCCGAAAACAGACCGTGGCTTTTGTGCAAATCTGCACAAAAAAATGCGGTACTGCAAGTGTCAAAATGCTGTCAGATTTTGGAAGGCATTTTGACACCTCCTGTGTAGCCTTAGCCTTATTATGTCACAATGCACAAACAAGCTGGTCAGTTTTGAATGTGAATCGATTTGTGATTGCCTTCTCCTTTCAGTGTTTCAGGCTAATAAGGGTTTTAAGTGGAAGCTGGCTGTCCATGAAAGGAGGTGTCCTTTAAATTGTTGCTGAAGCTCGGGTACTACTATTAAGCTATGTTTACACAGCACAGGAATACTGACAAATTTTCATTGGTTTTAGTATTTTGAAACCCCAGAAAATCAAACAGTACACTGTGTTGCATAGACAGCAATGAAAAACCCATGCTATAGTCTATACAGCACAGGTTTTTTACTGTCGCATTAAAAATCCGACGGAATATGCAATATATCCGGCAGATTCTGTTTGGATTATCTGATGGCGCCAATGGCAAATCCAAAAACCAACCGCAGCTTCTGCGCAAATCTGCGCCAAGCACCGCGGCCCTGCCACAGTCCAGCAATGACAACATGCTGTCGGATTTCCGACGGCATTTTGTCATATGCTGTGTAGACCTATCCTTAGGTGGTTTGCAGTTCTCCTTGTAAAATAGAGCTATACCAGGTGGCTTTTTGTCTGCCTTTTTGGGGCACTTTGGCTAGGAGAATTGGTGTCCCGTAGTACTTCACATCTGAGGGGTTTGATGTACAAGGACTTTGATCTTTATGATGACAGGGTGGAATTTTGCTTACAAAGGTCAAATAGTGACCAGTTAGGTCAAAACAAGCATGTAGTGCTATTTGCAGTTCTTGGGGTGTCGAATTCCCCACTCCACTGCCTTTGAGAATGATAAGTAGAAGCTAGTCATTCCCCTCTCCCTCCCTTGAGACTATAGGATGGGTTCTTCCTCTATCAGCTCAGTACGATTTTTAGGTGGTGTTTGAATGAAGTGGATTTGTGTCAAGCACTTCTTATTCTTTTTTTTATAGATGCCACTACAGAACCAATCTGCATCCCACAGAGCAATGCTATCTGGAATCTAAATCGTGGCTTGCTGTGCCTATGGGCTTTGTATTGTTGCATAGTCATGGTCTAAACAGACATATGGAGACATGTAAGAACGGGACTGGCGTCAAAAAGCTTTAGTAGACCTGTTCTATAGATATTTGAACAGTTGCATTCCAATCTTTAGCACAATAAGCACCGACACAACAATTTTTAAGGCGCCAAAGATTTGGGGCGTTCTAGGGGCATGTCGCAAGTAGACACATTTAGGATTCTTTGACACCAACCCAAGGCACATAACACTTAGGTTATAGGTATTCTACCTGAGACAGACTTGTCGTTTTAGCACTACAATGCGCCTGTATGTATGACCTGCAGAAGAACAGGTTCATACATTCTGACGCATTCTATTTAGAACAGGCCCGTCTGCACCAACGTTCATACATGTCACCAGTAGTGCCTAGAAAACATTGGCTCACTCCGGTTAATCGCTTACTGATGCGAACTCATAATAATATGGCTCTCTTTTACGGGTTGAAGTATACTTTTTATTGATACCAATTTAGAACACATGCGATTTCTTGATCAGTTTTTGTTCCAATTTTTAGGGGTTGTAAGATGAGCAAAAAAACTCAATTTTGCATTTGGATTTTTTATTACATTGTTCAGCGAACGGGATAAATGATGTTACATTTTAATATACAGGACTTTCATGGATGTGACAATACCATTTATCTGTACTCTTTGATTTGTAAAATGAAAAAGGGGGGGATTTGAACTTATTATTTTATAACTTAATATTTTTAATTATTGTTTATACTTCTGCATGCTTGTACATACTTCTGCATTATATAAATAATGCAGAAGAGTGTACCAAGATCGCGATTCTATGCCTGAGGCAGGAAGTGATAGAAGCGATTACATGGCAGCTATGGAAGCCTTCATTAGGCTTCCAGCTGCCATGGTAACCGATCTGCACCCGGCAATGTTGTCATCGGAGAGAAGCAGGGGCTGTCACAGTGATCGCCACGGCATCTAAAGTGTTCCCCATTCTCTGCTGTCGGTTTTGGGCAACATGTTCCATTAGGCTGCGCCATTTTTTTGGTGTATTTTGCACCAACAAACTGTTGACACCCTATTCTCTATATAAATGAACTGTCATACGGCAAAACTAGGCCCAATATACGCCAGGCACGACAAGTAGGCGCATCAAATATGTTAGCAATGGTATGCTATGCACCTGAATTATGCTATGCGCTTAGATTAGGCGCATCAGTTATGCTATACAAGATATACCACATGCAAGATTTTTGACAAGTTCATTCATTCAGGTACACTATAAACTCATTTCATGAGCCTTAAAGCTGGCGGGGCGGCACCTCTTTTCTGACATGTCGAACTTTAGCTCTATGATGTTGGCATACTTTAGTGTATGCAGGTACTTGTACAGTATGCTTGACGGACTCATGGTCTGCTATCTATGATAAGCAGGGCACATTGTAGGTATGTATACCTTAAATGTACAGGTGGCTATTTTTAACAAATTTCTAGATTTATGGCTGCAGGTAAACTTGATCTAGATAGATAGGCCACCACCAGACATTATGTAGCTCCAGTGACTGCCCTTGTCCTTTATATTGCATTTGTCTGTCCTTGTTCTGTATATATTGTGGTGTGGACAGTTGTGTGACCCTAGCAGAAGTGTTATTTGTCATTTATATCTCAAATATAATCAATATGATCTCTTTTGTATTTTTCTTAATAAATCAGCTGCTGTGATGATTTAACCCAACCTCCTTGTCCACATTTATTTGTGTAATTAAGTAATGTCAAACACAACTTGCCTTACTCCAGTTACAGCTTAGGCTATGTTCACATGGCTTAATTGCAGGACATATTTCGGCCCGCAATTACGCCGGGTGTACAGGGGCAGAGCGGGGCGGCCCCATAGACATTCAATATTCTCGACGCGTATACATCGTGAATATGAGAACTTTGGATTACCGTAATGACCGTGACGTATTTCAGCCCGTAATTCGCGCTGTACAGTAGTTAGACTGTAAATAGGCAGGCAGCTCGGACATCATTAGATTAAAAAAAATGCACTCACCTCTTCCCATTCCTTGATGTGCAGCTGTCTGGGCAGGCCGGACTTCTCCTACTGAAGCCCAGTGCAGATGGCCTAAGGCCTTAGACATACTAGGTAGAATAGCGGAGCAGGCGCTGTTGGCGTTCTGCTCCACTAAGGGCCCATGCAGACATGCCTCTGAGTGCCCAGGACAGGGGGTTGAGGCCTTCTTATGCATAGTGTGGGGGCCATGCCTGGCCCCCTGTGGTGGGGGGCAGGGCCGCAATCAGGAATTTCAGGACCCCATACAGCCAAAGGATCTGGGCCCCTGCCCCCCCAAAAAAAGAAATAAATAAATTGGGTGTATGGGGAAAAAAATCGTTTATATTTTTATGGAAAATTAAAATGTGATATTAATGACACATTGGGCGACATGTATGAACGGGCTTTTCGCCTGTTTTCTGGCGTAACCTGCGCCTCACTGGCCCGAATCCCGTCAGACGCAGGGATGCGGTGTTAGGCGCAGCATTCGCCACTTTCAGATGCGCCCCGCATGAAGGGGCGGGAAATGGGCGCGGTGTGGGCGCGGTACGGGCGTTCTGGAGCGGGACGCGGCGCGCTTGAAAACTCGGAGGCATGTACGATCGTGAGTCGGCAAAGTGAGGCGAATTGCAGCGCTCGTCAGCTCCGACAGGCAGACCTAGTTGATTCTGGTCTAAATGATCCAGTGGAGGCGAAGTGAAGCGAGAACGGAACATGAGAGGAAACAGAAACAGAAGATCGCAACAGAAATCCATCTCGGCTCTCAGCTCCATGAGGCATGGCGTATGATTCCAAAAAAATCGCCTTTATTAGGTGTAAAACATTATCAGAAAAAGAGCTCAAACCTAATAAAAAATAAAATAAAATAAAAAAAATCACTTTCCAAAAATCTAGAATGGCGCTACGTCAGGAATTAGGATCTTGAAAATTGCTGGGAAATACAGTAATTCAAATTCTGTAAGCTATTCTGATTGGCCGGCAGAAGCCAGCCAATCAGAATAGGAGTGACAGTGAACCATTCAAACCTATGGAGAAGTATGACCAATCAAATTCAAGGGCGAGACAGTTCAAAATACAGTAAAAAAGCAGAAAAGAGCTGATTGGTTGAAGTAGCGATGGCTTGGCTATCCTGGCCAATCAGACTAGTAGCGACAGGGACACATTATAACCTATGGAGAAGTTTAAACCAATCAAGATCCAAGGCGGGACAGTTTAAAATACAGTAAAAATGCAAAAAAGAGCTGATTGGTTGAACTAGCGGGGGCTTGGCTATCTCGGCCAATCAGAAAAGGAGCGACAGGGACCCATTATAACCTATGGAGAAGTATGGACCAATCAAAATCAAAGGCGGGACAGTTCAAAATACAGTAAAAATGCAGAAAAGAGCTGATTGGTTGACTAGCGGGGGCTTGGCTATCTTGGCCAATCAGAATAGGAGCGACAGGGACCCATTATAACCTATGGAGAAGTATTGGCAATCAAAAATCAAAGGCGGACAGTTCAAAATACAGTAAAAATGCAGAAAAGAGCTGATTGGTTGAACTAGCGGGGGCTTGGCTATCTCGGCCAATCAAAAAAGAGCGACGGGACCCTTATAACCTATGGGAGGAAGTTTTGGACCAATCAAATCAAGGCGTGTAAAGTTCAAAATACAGTAAAAATCAGAAAAGAGCTGATTGTTGAAATAGCAGGGTTTGGCAATCTCGGCCAAGAATAGGAGCGGGGGGAAACCCCATTTAACCTAGGGAGAAGTTTTGACAATCAAAATCAAAGGCGGGAAGTTAAAAATACGTAAAAACAAAAAGAGCTGATTGGTTAAACAGTGGGGGCTTGGCTATCTCGGCCAATCAGAGCGCAAGCTATTGTCTCTTGTATTTCAATGGGGGATCGGGGAATGAAATCTACCCTTCAGCGCCTGCGGCATGGGTATGTTTAAAAAAAATCTTTTTTATTATGTAAAATATTATCAAAAAAAGATAAACCTTCTATAAACATAAATCAATCAAATCCCTAACAATGCGTTTGTCGCCGAGACCGGCGCTATATCAGGAAAAGAGCTGATTGGTTGAGCCCAGGCGGCAGATATGAATCCACCAATCATATGTAGTGCGTCTATTTTGAGTGGAGAAAGAAGGGCGCAATAGAAGGGCGCCCTAAAAGTTATTACTGTCTATGGGAAATATTCTTTTTTACTGTATTTTGAACTGTCCCACCTTTGATTTTGATTGGTCCATACTTCTCCATAGGTTATAATGGATTTCCCTGTCGCTCCTATCTGATTGGCCAAGATTGTCAAGCCCCCGCTAGTTCAACCAATCAGCTCTTTTCTGCATTTTTACTGTATTTTGAACTGTCCGCCTTTGATTTTGATTGGTCAATACTTTTTCCATAGGTTATAATGGGTCCCTGTCGCTCCTATTCTGATTGGCTGGTTTTCTGCCGACCAATGAGAATAGCTTACAAAATTTGAATTACTGTATTTCCCAGCAATTCTCTACACTCACCGGCCACTTTATTAGGTAAAACCATTTTAGTAACGGGTTTGACCCCTTTTGCCTTCAGAAACTCCTCAATTTTTTCTGGCATAGATTCCAGGTGGTTTGCAACATGCTCAATTGTTAAACCAAGGGGGCCCAAAAGAGTGCCAAGAAAATATTCCCCACCCATGACACCAAACCATCACCAGCCTGAACGTTGATACAAGGAGATGGGTCCCCTGCTTTCTGTTTGTTGACCCCAAATTCTGACCCTACCTCAGAATGTCGCCCGGGAGAAATCGAGACCATCAAGAAACCCGGCAACGTTTTTATTTTCAATCTTTACTGTTCAATTTCGATGAGCTTGGCAAATTGGAGCCTCAGTTTCCTGTTCTTAGCTGAAAAGGGGTGGCACCGGGGTCTTCGCGCTGTAGCCCCCTCTGCCTCAAAATTGCCGTACTGTGCGTTCAGAATGTTTCGCCTCCTTGGTTTTAAGGGGGGTATTTGGTCACTGGTTTTCCTTTCATCAGCTAACCGTCTGCCCCTTTCCCTTTGCCTCTGGCATCAAAGGGATTTCCCCCCACAGGATGCGCTCACGATGTTTTTTTCTTTTTCGGCCTTTTTCTGTAAACCCCTAGAATGGGTTTTGCGTGAAAAACCCAGGGATCGCTTTTTGAAATATCAGACCAGCCTTCTGGCACCAACAACCAGCCACGTTCAAGGCACTCAAATAAACCTTTCTTCCCCAACTGATGGGTTTTTACTGAGGAGTTGCTTTACCATGTTACATGCCTAAATGACTGAGTTGCCCCCGTGATTGGCTGATTAGAAAATTTAATGTTTAAAAAGCGTTGGAAGGGTACCTAATAAAGTGGCCCTTTAGTGTATTTTCGCAATTCCTGATGTAGCCCCGGTCTCGGCCGACAAACGCATTGTTCGGGATTTGATTGATTTATGTTTATAGAAGGTTTCAGCTCTTTTTCAGATAATATTTTACACCTAATAAAAACGATTTTTTTAATCATACTCCATGCCGCACGGCACTGAGAGCCGAGATTTCATTGCCCTGATCTCTCCATAGACTACAATGGGACAAAGTAGCTCGCGCTCTGATTGGCCGAGATAGCCAAGCCCCCGCTAGCTCAACCAATCAGCTCTTTTCTGCATTTTTACTGTATTTTGAACTGTCCCGCATTTTAATTTGATTGGTCAATACTTCTCCATAGGTTAGAATGTGTCCCTGTCGCTACTAGTCTGATTGGCCAGGATAGCAAAGCCACCGCTACTTCAACCAATCAGCTCTTTTCTGCATTTTTACTGTATTTTGAACGGTCCCCCCTTTGAATTTGATTGGTCAATACTTCTCCATAGGGGGTTATGGGTCCCTGTCGCTCCTTTTCTGATTGGCTGGGTTTCTGCCGCCCAAATGAGAAGCGCTTACAGAATTTTAATTACGGCATTTCCCGTCAATTTCCAAAATCCTAATTCCTGATGTAGCGCCGTTCTAGATTTTTGGAAAGTGATTTTTTTTATGTTTTTTTTTTTTTTTAGAAGGTTTGAGCTCTTTTTCAGATAATGTTTTACTGTACACCTAATAAAAGCGATCTTTTTGGAATATACCCCATGCCCCAGAGCTGAGAGCTGAGATAGTTTTTTTTTTGCGATTTCTATATGTTTCCTCCAGTTACTTTCTCGCTCCACTTGCCTCCTCCAGCTCATTTAGCCCAACTTCAACTAGGTCTGCCTGTCGGAGCTGGCGGCGCTGCATGCGCCGCACTTTGCCTTCTGCGTTTCATCATGCCAATTTTTCAATGTGCCGCGTCCCGCCCCAAAAACGCCCACCGCCCCTTTTACCGCCCCTACATGTTAGGCACAGCCAAAAAAGTGGTGAAGGCTGCGCCTAACATCGCATCCCGGGTCCGCAGGGGGATTCGGTTTGGGTGAGCCGCATTTTTCCCCAGAAAACATGAATCCGATCATACTGTCGCCCAAGGTGTCGGGCTCTGTAGTGACCTTACAATCTATAAAGGTAAAAAGGGTTAGTTAGGTAGCCCTGCAGTAGAGTAAACCTACATCCTGCAAAACTTTCTGTAAAAAAAAAAGGGGGGAAAACTTTCCGCAGAGACAAACCAGACAGAAAGTAAAGTTAAAAATCAGCAAACCATGTCCCCCCCTCCCCCGACTAAAGTTAACAAGTGAAAAGTGTGTTCCCCCCACCTCTCCTGGGAGATAGTGGGCGGGGGACGACCTCCAGGACATCTTGCCGTAGCATGTTAACGTTTCCCCCAGGGACACCAACAAGCCCCCAGGTCCCCCAATGGATCTGGACCAGGTACCACGCAGGAAGAAGGGCTTCACCTCTTTTTTCCTTTGGCCCCCAGACGCCATGAACTTCCCCCGGGCCAAAATTCGTCTCTGCAGTTTTACCACACAAAAATTTTGGAACCCATTTTTTCAGAAAGCCCCCTTATTTATGGGTAATAATTCCCCTGAGTTGGTATCATAGCCCCCTCACAGTAGGAAGTCGTGGGTCCCCCTTTAGGAAGGTGTTTAGATCCCCTCAGATGGGTAGGTGTATAGGTCCTTCATTTAGGCAGGCATGTATAGGTCCCCTTGTTGGCAAGTATTATAATCCCCTCAGTTGGGCATGGTATATTAAAGGTCCCTTAGAAGGGGCAGGTATATAAGGTCCCATCTTTTTGACAATTTTATAGGTCCCCCTCAATAAGACGGGTAAATATAGCCCTTTCACTTAAGCAGGTATATATAGGCCCCCATTGGGCAGAATGTAGGTCCCTCATTTTAGGCAGTTATATAAACCACCAATAAAAATAATAACAATAAAATTCCTTTGTCTTTCCCCAGGGGCGTTACGCCCACGCATGGGGGTACAGCCGCCCAGCCGCGATACACTCACCCCTCGGGGCCCGGGCCCACCAAGGACTTTGGGGGGGGGGGGGGCCCCACCAAATGTTGTTAAGTTTCTCCCCCTGCTTTCCCCTGTCTACAAATTTCTGGCATCTGACATCCTCACCTCTGCACTTATTTCCTGCCTGTCTTGACCTTCAGCACATTTCCCATTTGCGTAAGAACTCCATGTGTCCTGATCGTCTGCTTATGACCCAACCACAACTCTGCCTGTTCCCTCAGTACCATTCCAGGTTTGCTGCCCCTGCGGAAAACCCCGTCGGGAAGTGACCACAATCCCCAACAAAGTCCATATACATTGTACATGGGGTTTAATGATGAAGACCAGGGGCTCTTTTGACGCCGCTCCTTGGACGTTTTTAAACAAAGCTGTTTTCGTGCCCAAAAAAACTTTTCCCCCAAATTATGGCACAACTTTCCATGTACACTCAGATTTAGGATAGATGTACATATAACAATTTTATGATATAAATGAAAATGATGGTTCATTTTGATTATTATTCATCTTATCATGGACATGGTGGCTCGGTGGTTAGCACTGTTGCCTTGCAGCAATAGGGAACAACATTTCAATACAACCAAGGGCACCATCTGTGTACAGTTTCATTCTCCTTGAGTTCGTGAGTTTGCTCCAGGTTTTCCAGTTTTCTACAACACAGCAAAAACATACTGATTGATTGATCTGGGACTTTGATTTTTGTGATACCAACATATGCTTTTGTGTTTATGTCTTTTTTTATTTAATTTAACTTTTTGGATTATATGTATCTAGTTAAAGGGGTGTTCCCATCTTCCACTTTGATGGCATATACAGTGAAGGAAATAATTATTTGATCCCTTGCTGATTGTGTACGTTTGCCCACCGACAATGACATGACCAATCTAGATTTTTAAGGGTAGATTAATTTTAACATTGACAGATATAATATCACATTGTATAAATTATATCAATATGCATTTTTCAGTTTTAAATAGTATATGACCCCCCCCGGCAAACAAGAATTAATATTTGGTGGCAAAACCCTTGCTGACAAGCACACAGTCACACATTTTTTTGTATTTTATGAGAGGTTTCCCCACATGCCCGGGGGGAATTTTGGTCCACCCCTTTGCGACATCTTTTAAATCATTAAGAAATTTTAGGCTGTCGCTTGGCAACTCGAAGCTTCAACCCCTCCAAACTTTTTTATGCAATAAGGTCTGAAACTGGAAGGGACTCATGACCTTCACGACTTCTTTTTTTAGCCCCTCCTTTCTTTCCTTGGGTGTATGTTTAGGTCATTGTTTGTTTGGGAAAAACCCCGGTCATGATACATTTTATGTCCTTGTGGACATTAAAGGAGGTTGTCATCGGATTTTAATGTACTGGCTCCCTCCATTATCCCCTTGATGCAGTGAAGTAGTCCTGTGCCCTTAGCAAAAACACCCCCCAAAAAAAAATTTTCCACCTCCATGCTTGACAGTGGGACAGTTTCTTTGGGTCCAGCACATTTCCTTCCCCAAAAAAACGGGCG
>JAODAL010038632.1:0-38974 GCA_025379985.1 Phyllomedusa bahiana
GAAAGAGTTCTCAAGAAGACCTATGTGAACGGGCTTGGGACATGTAGTTCTCAAGATAAGACCTATGTAAGAACAGGGCATGCTGGGACATGTAGTTCTCAAGATAAGACCTATGTAAGAACAGGGCATGCTGGGACATGTAGTTCTCAAGATAAGGCCTATGTAAGAACAGGGCATGCTGGGAAATATTTCAAATAAACCTAGTAAGAAAGGGCATGCTGGGGCATGTGTTTTCAAGAAAAAACCCATGTAAGGCAGGGGAATTCTGGGAATTAGTTCTCAAGGTTTAAAACCCATGTAGAACAGGCATGTTGGGGGCATTTTAGTTTCAAATAAGACCCCATGTAAAAACAGGGGATGCTGGGACATATATTCTCAAGAAAAACCTATGTAGAACAGGGGATTCTGGGACATTAGTTTCCAAAAAGCCTATGTAAAACAGGGGAAATTGGGGGACTATTAGTTTCAAAGGTAAGGCCCATTAAAAAACGGCATGCTGGACATGTAGTTCTCAGGAAATAAGAAACCCCTTTTAAGGGCAGGGCATGCTGGGACATGTAGTTCTCAAGATAAGGCCTATGTAAGAACAGGGCTTTTGCCCCCCTTTTTTGGGGGAATAGTTCTCAGATAAGACCATTAAGAACGGGCACTGGGACTGTAGTTTCAAATAAGGCCATGTTAAGAAAGGGGCATGTGGGAATGTAGTTTCCCCAAAAAACCCTTTTAAGAACAGGCTGCTTGGGGCATGTAGTTTTAAGATAAGACCACAGAGAATTTCATTATCCAAAAATTAAACCCCCTCCCCCAAGATAAACCTGGCAACCGCTGGGAGCTGTAGTTCTAAAACTGGCAACTTTAAAGTTCTTAGGTTGATGCAGTAGAGCTGAGTGGGTTTACCTGCCTCCATGAAATGAAAGCAAGTCCTCTTCATTTACCCAGACAAACTACTCTGCTACATCAGTCCTCCAACTATTATAAACCCTTTGCTATCTACCGACGGCCCCAAATTCTTCTCCCTGAACACATTGTACCGCACTATAGTCAGAATGTAATAGTGCACACAGCAGCGGCTCCTCCCTCACTGGGGTCTGGGTGTAGACTATAGGGCGAGTCTACACCCCCCTGGAATCTCCCTTTGATGCTGGGTCCAAGTCCCCGCCAGCCTATAGTGAGAAATGATCTGTATTATACACAGCTTAAAGGGCAACTCCGCTCACAGCCCCTATCATCAGCACCGGTACAGGAATCACACAGGAACCCGGAGAGAAAAATTTGTTACATTGTGTTAGGCGAAAATAAGCCCTCGTCCCTGGGGGCCCAAAAGGCTTTTTGGGGGGCCCCAATCGAACAATTTCCCATTTTGTAGGGAACATGTGGGAGGGTTTTACAAGTCTTGGAGACCGCCTTTAAACCGTTTCTTACTTTGTTTTTTTTCCTGGTTTGGTAATTTTACTCGGTTTTTCCCCTGAGTAAAGGAGGGTAAAACCACTAACACGGGAAAGAGCGGCTCGGGGGTCCCTCCCATTTAACCTTTAGATCCCCACACGATTTTAGGTAAAAATTTGAATGAGAAATTGAGCCCCCTACTATTTCTCACTTCAATCAGCATCCTACCATACCTTCTAAAAAACATAACGAAAACCACTACAGGTTTGGTAGCGTCGGAATTGTATCGAACTGCAGAATCCAGATAATGCGTCATTTATACCAAATAGTGAACGTTGTAAAAACAAATCCCCCGCAAACAATGTGCAAGTAGGATTTTTGTCACATTTGACCCCACTTAGAATTTTGGTTTCGGTTTCCCAGTATATTCTATGGTGCAGAGATTGACACCCAGGGGCATAACTAGAGAACCGGGGGCCCCCCAAGCAAATTTTTGGACGGGCCCCCCCCCCCCAACCCCTGACCCCCACCATGTACCGGGACATGTGTTAGATAATGTAAATAATACAAGGGGCAAATACCTCACCAAATTTCACCATCATACTGCCCAATCAAACCCACAATCCAAAACCCAAATTTTCCCAAAAACGCTTTTAATAAGGACCTGTTATACCACCGAACATCCCCCCAAATTTAAACCACCACTAGTGACTGAATAAAAAACCCCTACATATTACTGATCATACACAAAGACCAAAATGTCTAATAATAATAAATTAATAAAAGTTGACCATAAAGGGGTAATACAGTGTCCCCAAGGCTCGCAGTGTATTTTACCTCCATAGGGGCCCCAAAATTAGTGGTGACAGCAGTGTACAAAGTCTCTGCAGACTGTAATTCCCTCCATCAATCCATATAGGGGTAACACATGAAAACCCGGGCCCGCAGACTGTATAAACCCACCATACAGTGACCTATAAGTGGCAACACCATGTACACGGGCTTGCAGACAAATATTACCTCCATACAGTGACCAAAAAAAAGGTAACACAGTGACACGGGGCCTCAGACTGTATATTCCCTTCCATCAGGGCCCATATAGTGGTAGACGCAGTGTAAACACAGGCTCTGCAGACTTAAAATTTTACCTCCAAAAGGGGACCATAGGGGAAAGACAGCAGTTACAATTTTGCAAAGATATAACCACCAACAGGGGACCTTTAAATGGTAAAGCAGTTACCAGGCTCTGCGACTGTTATTACCTCCATACAGTGCCTTAAGTGTAAACACCATTTACACAGGCTTGAAAGCTGAATTACCTCCATACAGGACCATAAGTGGTAAAACCATGTACCAGGCTCTGCAGACTGAAATTAACCCCCTACGTGCCCAAATATATTGGTAGAACCATGACCAGGCCTGCGATGTTATACCCCCAACAGTACCAATAGGGAACACGTGAAAACACACCCTGTCAACTTAAAAATGTTTTACAGTGCTTTTCATCTTGTACACGGGGACTTTTTCCGACCGTCGTTGACTTTCCCCTTTTTCTGCATTCCGCCCGCCATCGGGGCCTCCCCGCCCATTGTCCCTGCAGTTTTAGACACAAAAAACTTAGAATCCTGACTTTTCCACACCTGCCCCCTCTATAGGGGGTCCATTTAGGCACGGGGTTTAGATAGGAAATAGGGGGCTCCAAATAGGCAACTTTAGGTACCCAAATAGAGTGCCCATAAGGCGGGCGGGTTTTAGTACAAGGAGCCATACGGGTAGACGGGGGTTAGGTGGGCTATGGGGGCCAAATGGTAGGGTTTAGGTAGCTAAAGGGGCCCCATATAACAGACCCGGTTGGGGGGGTAAAAAGGGCAGGCTTGTGGGGGTATACGCGGGGATATAGGGGGGGAAAGGCGGGCAAGGGGGCTGTAAAGGCAGGCAGGCAAAAAGGGGGCTGTTAGGCGGGCGGGCAAAAGGGGGCTGTATAGGCAGCAGGCATATGGGGGGCGTTAGGCAGGCAAGCGGGCTTAGGGGCTTTTAAAAGGCGGCGGGAGGCATAAGGGGGGCTGTATGGCAGGCAGGCAGGAAAATTTGGGGGGCTTATAGGCAGGCATATAGGGCTGTTGGGCAGGCAATGGGGGCTGTAAGGGGGCATATTTGGGGTATAGCAGGCATATGGGCTATAAGCAGGATAGGGGGCTATAGGCGGATAGGGGGGCTAAGGCGGGCATATGGGGGCTATGGGCGGGCATATGGGGCTATAGATAGGCATAGGGGGGCTATAGGCAGGCATAGGGGGCATACAGGCATATGGGGGGTATAGGAGGCAAGGGGGGGCTATGGCAGGCTTTGGGGGGGCAAAAGGCAGGCATAGGGGGGGGAAAGGGTACTTTTGGGGGCTATAGGCACATGGGGGCTATGGCGGGCATATGGGGGGCTAAGCGGCATATGGGGGGCTATAGGCAGGCATATGGGGGCTTATCGCAGGGCATATGGGGGTAAATGGTAGACATATGGGGGGGTATAGGTAGGCATATGGGGGGCTATAGGCCATACATGCCAACTCTCCCGTTTTTGGCGGGGGGGGGGGGTCCGCATTTGGGGGTCCCCCCCCCGGGGGTTGGCTTTCCCCTCCTGCCGCCAGCGGCGGCGGGGGTTCCTTTAAAGGGCCCGCGGCGCCGGAATCGCTGGCGTACTCTGGCCCGGGCCGGCCGCTCCAACAGGCGGGGAACCCCCCCCTGCCCCGTTTCACCCCCCGGAGTCCGCTTGCAGGGAGGAGGCAGGAGGGTTCGCCCCCTCCTCCCTTCCCCCCTGTATGTACAGTCCCGGGGGTGGCGCCGAACAAACGGCAGCGGCGCAGGGGGAAGTGCCGCGGGTGCCCACTTCCCCTCGCCGCTAGGAGACGGGGGGCTGGCACGCTGCAGGGGCCTGGTGAGGGGAGTGGAAAATTTTTTATTTTTTTTTTTATTACTATAGGGGGGGGCCTACCTTGCAACAATGGGGCTCTTCCCTGGGGAACAATGGGGGCTCTTCCCGGGAACAGCGGGGACAACCTGGGAACAGAGGAGGGCCACCTGGGGAACAGAGGGGGGACTACCCGGCAACCCCAATGGGGGCACTACCTGGCAACAATGGGGCTCTTCCTGGCAACAATGGGGGGGACTACCTGGCAACAAGGGGGACATCTACCTGGGATCAATGGGGGGACTACCTGGCAACAGAGGGGGGGCTACCTGGCAAAAAGAGGGGCATCTACCTGGGAAAAGAGGGGGGGACTACCCGGCAACAATGGGGGCACTACCTGGCAACAGGGGACATTACCTGGCAACAATGGGGCACACCTGGGAACAGAGGGGGCATCTACCTGGCAATATGGGGCACTACCTGGCAACAAGGGGGGACACCCGGGAAAAGAGGGGGCACTCGGCAACAGAGGGGGGGACTACTGGGAACAAGGGGGCACCCTGGCAACAATGGGGGGCACTACCTGGCAACAGAGGGGATCTACCGGAACAGAGGGGCCACCGGCAACAATGGGGGCACAACCCGGGGAACAATGGGGCCAGCTGGGAACGGGGGTACTACGGCAAAAAATGGGGGGAACCTGGCTAACAACGGGGGGGACCTACCTGGTAAAAAAGGGGGGGACCCACCTGGCTACGGGGCATCTACTTGGCTACAAGGGGGCACTACCGCCTGTAAGGGGCAACCCCTTTGGGGGGGTTTCTACCCAAAGGGCTCTACCTGGGTTTTTCAAAAGCGTTATGCAGTTAGGGGAGTGGGGTGCTTTTTGAAGGGGGCGTGGGATACCCAAAAGATGGCGGTCCCTGCAAATTTTTGCCGCATACCGGGCCCCCCGCTACATCCCTGCTTTTTTTTCAAAAATTGGCAACTATGCAAAAGGGAGGGGATATGGGGGGGGATAGCAGGGCCCTATGGGGTATAGGCAGGCATATGGGGGCTATAGGGACGCAAATGGGGGGGATTGGCAGGGATATGGGGGGTATAGGCAGGGCAAATGGGGGGAAAAAGGCAGGGGTAGGGGGGGCTATAGGGAGGATATGGGGGGCTAAGGCAGGCATATGGGGGGGAAAAAGGTAGGCATATGGGGGGTAAGGGAGGCAAATTGGGGGGGGGTATGGCAGGCATATGGGGGGTATAGGAGGGATATGGGGGGGGGTAAGCAGGGATATGGGGGTTAAAAGGCATAGGGGGTATAGGCAGGCATAGGGGGCTTAGGGAGGGATAGGGGGGCTAAGGCGGCTATGGGGGCTATAGCAGGCAAAATGGGGGGGTAGGCAGGGATATGGGGGGTATACAGCATTTGGGTAGATAAAATAAGAAACAATATCCCTCGGGCCCCCTCCCCCATGCGCCCTCGCTCCGCTCTGGGTCTTCCCTGCAGCCTCTGCGCTCAGCGCGGGCGGCGCGGGATGTGACGTCACCCCGCGCGCCCCATGTGACCACAGAGCACCGGCAGGGGAAGTAGCAACGGAGGATCGCGCTCCTCCTGCACTACCGGCAGCGCGCTCTGAAACCCCGGGCCGGGGGGCGCCGGGGATTTGGGGGGGAAAAAGCGCTGGGGGCCCCCACTCCCCCCCGCCAGTGAACTGTTAAGTTACTGCCCCGGGCCCAGGACCATTAACCGGGGGAGCAACCAGTACAGCTGCCCCGGGGCCCCCCTAAGCGCAGGGGGCCCCGGGCAACTGCTACCCCCCGCACCCGGTAGTTTTCGCCCTGTTGACACCGCTACAAAGTACATTGTGCCGCAAAAAAAAAGCCTCATAGTTTTTGTAGAGGGAAAAAAAAAAAGTTAAAAGGCTCTTTGGGAAAATGGGGAGGAAAAAAATGAAAATCATATTTAAAATGACCCAGCAGAGTAAGGAAGGGTCACAGAGACAGACCACAAAAAATTTTTTTCAAACATTGAAAGTATAAGCAATATAATATTATTAAATTATATATAATATTTTATATAATATATAAAAAATATAAACAAGGCAGCACTCAAAAAAGCAAAAATTTTTTTGAAACAGGGGCCAGCGATTTTTTCCATAGTCAAAAATTTCCAACAAATCCTCAAAAAAATACGCACTCCCAAATAGAAAAATGAATTCAACTTTTTTCCAACTGTCCACAGGCAACGTTTCGGCCCTTACAGCCTTTTTCAACTTGAAAAAGGCTGTAATGGCCGAAACGTTGCCTGTGACATTTGGAATAAAAGTTGAATTCATTTTTTTCTACCTTGGTGTGCTGCGATTTTTCTGAGGATATATATATATATATATATATATATATAATATATTATATATATATTATATCTATATATATATATATATTATATATATCATAAAAAGATGAACCCATTATCCTTTTATGTATTGCTTTTATGTATTGTCATTGCCAAGTCTCATCTAATCTATCCCAGTCCTGAGAAAAAAACATAATCAGTCATTACTTACTATTTTTACTAAGACAACATAGAGATAAGCAGTAGCTACAGTAGTGTAAAGAGACTACATGCAGATAAGTGGAAGCAGCAGTAAAGTGACAATAAACCGCTCTGCTGATTCTGTGCTTCATATATTACTCTTTTCATTGCCCCCTGTGGATCTAGTCTAATCTTTATCAAGACCTGTCTGGAGAACAATAGAGCGATTATTATGTCATTACCTCATGTTTGTAATGAGACTACATGCAGATAAGCGGCAGCTGCAGTAAATTAACAAGCCTGCTCTTCTGATTCTGTACTTCATATATTGCTCTTTTCATTGCCCCGTTAGC
Organism: Phyllomedusa bahiana; assembly: GCA_025379985.1. NCBI lineage: Eukaryota > Metazoa > Chordata > Amphibia > Anura > Hylidae > Phyllomedusa > Phyllomedusa bahiana. Next base: position 7,168 of record JAODAL010038632.1, read on the forward strand.
CTAGTCTAACCTTTATGAAGACCTGTCCAGAGAATAATAGAGCGATCATTATGTCATTACCTACTGTTTGTAATGAGACGACATGCACATAAGCAGCAGCTGCCGTAAAGTGAGATTATTCTGCACTGCCATTCAGAAGTTTTATCTTTTTACTATCACCGCTAGGAAAGGACAAGATTATATATGTAATTCTTAATTGCCAAATAAAAAAAAAATTATTCCAAAAGGAAACTGTTTTCTGGAATATTGGTTTTAACAAAAAATACCTCTTTGTGATGGAATCATCCCCACATCCTTATCAGACTGTACATCACCCCCTGAGCAGCAGAGGGCAGGGTCTGATGAGTCTCCCTGGCAGCTGTTATGACTATTGCTGAGCGCTACCACAAATCTTTGTACCAGTCACTGCCACCTGGTGCATAAACCAGGAAGTGCAGCAGATAATCCCCTCCCAGTATACACAGTGGATACTTAGCAGTGTATATACCTCCCAATCGTCCTGAATTGGGAGTGTTTTTTAAAAATTTTCTTTCCATTTTAGTAATCATAGGCATCTGAACAGAAACGCCTCTATTCCATTACTAATACGCTGGGTGCTTGTGGTGGTCATCCAGAAGGTGTTTCTCTCTGTTTACCCAAAGCTGACCACTACCCCTGCCACTATTAACCCAGTTACCTTACCCCAACACACCAGGGGTAAATGAGAAGAGCATCTAATGTGATGGATCACTTCTGAGGCAGCTGCGGGCTGGTATTTTTTTTTTTTTTTTTTGGACAAATATTTTATTTAGTACTCCACCAGTAAAAATAGAATGACTATAAAACAAGGATATAACGTTTGAGCAGTTACATACATGACGATTAACATATAAAGTACATTTTTCCTTATTAGAGTTCACACTTAATAGTATCAAAACTATGCATGTAAGATCCTACAATAAAAGAGGAGGGCTGGTATTTTTAAGGTAGGAAGGTGAAAATATCCATGGACCTTCCCACCCTTGCACCCAGATCACGCTCCTGCAAGAATGGAGACACTGGAGCCATTACCTTTAGCAATGTCGATTTAGCTGTTTATAGCATCACTCACGGCCGTTGATCAACTTACAAATTACTTGCTACATTTGGTAGAAAACGTACTTCACCCTCCCCCAATGCAGGAGCTCCAGCTGCTCCGCTCCCTGATTGGATGCACAGTGGTGTACAGGACAGGTATATCAGCAGCAAATCTCGTCCCTCTATAGTACATCAGTGGAGAGAAGGCAACGGCGAAAGTTGTAACTGCAATGCCATGATTAAGAACATCGTCCGAAACGCGTCAGTGTTACCTCACTGTTAATTGTGAAGATATCACCATTCACATAGGGGATCATTTATTTTTTTTAAGATGTTGGAAAATAAAGTAATTGTGGACTTTGAATATTCACCTTTCTCGACTGCAAGCTGCTATTGCTCCTGGAACGCACACAATTTGAGAAGTGGCTCAACTGTGCCTCCTCCGGCTGCGGGTGAGCTGGTTACTTGCAATTTTACATGCACTTTGATGCAATGCTAGGAGACTCACAGCCGCCCAAAGATTACGATACATGCAATGCACCCAAATCTCCAATTCCCCTCATGCTGTGAAGCCCACACCTCCTTCCCCGCCACATGACGGTTAAGCAAATATTGGGGTGACAGCGCAACATGGACAAGAGTCCCCGTCCTGGATTCCCCTAACTAGACCATCCCACCATGCTGTTAATGTCAGTTGCCCCTTTCTCCCCTGTATGCTACAGAATATCAGGCAAGGCATGATAAAAATAATGTATCCGAGTCAGCAATAAGTACCAGAAGCTTCAGAGACCTGCGCATGCGCAGCAGCCGAGCTTGCTCAAGGGTTTTCAATCCCGCGCATGCGCAGGGCTCCATATCCTCTTTGAAAAGTTTCTTGGTGACTCCAAGTAGAGCACCGAGAGGCTCCAGTAACCCTCTGATGTCCATTGCCAATTTTCTGCACCTGAGTTGTGCTACTGCGCCCGTCACTGAAGCTCCTGACGACTCAGAGGAGAGAAGGCAAGAACGACAGCTGCAACGCTAGGTGACTCACAGCCTGCCAAAGATGACTGGACATGCACAGCACCCAAATCTCCAATTCCCCTCCTGCTGTGAAGCTCACAACCCCCCTCCCCATGTGGTAGCATATTAGGGTAGAGTGAATCCCCGAGTCTAGATATAATTCGCTATGCCCCATGCTATGACGTCATGGGCACCGCTCTCCGCCGCCGAGGGACAGTAGCAGATCAGGAAGGCAGGGCACGACTAGAAGCCGTCATTGAGCTAGCAGGAGCCCACAAGAACCGCACAAGTGCGCAGCAGCCAAGTCTGCACAAGATTTTCCTTCCTGATGGGACTACCAGCGATACGCCGCAGGCTTCCAAACAGCGTCTGAAACTTGTTTGTGACTCAAGATACACTGCGAGCCACAACAGTGGACCAGAATTATGGCTGTGCCATTGCTCGCCGACGCCGATAGTGCGTACAGCTGCATGCGCCAGGCTCAAGGCTGCACTGACACTTTTATTGCCGGATTCAGAGAACAGGTGATTACAAGGCTTAACCAAATTGTGGAAAGAGCCATACTCTGCCCTCACATCAGACGTTCCCCACCCCTGGGTTATGACACATTATCTGACACAGCAGGGGATAGGGAAAGTGCAGTTTGGTCTAAATGCAGCTGAGACACAAGTCAGAACCCATATTATAATAATAATTAAGAATAATAATAAAATAAATAATAATAATTAATAAGATAATAATATTAAGTCAATAATAATGATCCCAATGGCAGCACAATCAACCGAAAAGAACAAATCCATTGCGAAAACCATTCGCATCTCTAATATTAAGATGGACACAGTGGATTCACATTATTATGACCATTATTATATCCAGCAGCTAGACGAGCAGGGAGCTACTCGATAAGGTCCTGGTAGGTTGTCCCAGGTAGCTGGTGCCAAGTGCATCCCACAGCTGCTGGAGGGGCCATAGAGCCAGACAACCAACCATGCCCAGGAGGCCCACACATGCTGACTGTAACCCACAGCTAGCTAGGAGTGGCCCATAGAACCAACGACCAGCCTTCAATGGGGCCCCACATGCTGAAATGCAACCACAGCTGCTGTAGGAGGCCATAGAGACCAGCGCACCACCAACCCAGGGGGGCGCACCACACATGCTGACTGCACCACAGTGCTGCTGAGGGTCCATAGAGCCAACACCACCATCCAGGGGCCCCATATTACTGTACTGCACCCTTCAGCTGCTGGAGAGTGCAATAAGCACAACACCACCATCCAGGAGGCCCCACACATGCTGACTGCAACCACAGCAGCTGGAGGAGGCCATAGAGGCCAACACCACCATCCAGGAGCCCCACCACATGAGTCTGACTGTATCCCACAGCGTCGGGAGGGTGCCATAGAGCCCATACACCAACACGAACATCGGGGCCCCACAATGCTGACTGCGCAATCCACAACTGCACTGGAGGAGCCATAGAGCCAACATACACATTCCAGGGCCCCACAACCAACGGTCATGTCTGAACCTGGCAATTCCACAAGCTGCTGGAGGGGCCATAGAGCCAACACACCACCATCCAGGGCCCCAATACGAGCCTGACTGACACCCACACAGCTGCTGGAGGAGCAATAGAGCCAACACCACCATCCAGGCCCCACATGCTACTGCACCCAAAGCTGCTGGAAGAGCCCATAGAGCCAACACCACCACCAGGTGCCGCCCACATGCTGACTGCACTCACAGCTGCTGGCAGGGATTCTCCATATAGAGCCAACACCACCATCCAGGGGCCTCACATGCCGACTGCACACCCACAGCTGCTGGAGGGTCCATAGAGCTCACACACGCTACCATCCAAGGGGCCCACACATGCTTAACTGCACCCACAGCTGCTGGAGGGCCAAAAGAGCCAACACCACCATCCAGGGGACCCCACATGACTGAACTGCTCCCACAGCTAGCTGAGAGGGGGCCATAGAGCCAACACCATAAACCATCCAGGGGCCCACATGCTGACTGCAACCCACAGCTTCTTGAATGGACCAAAGAGCCAACACCAACCATCCATGATCTCCACCACATCTGGACATGCCACCCACAGCTAGCTGGATGGGGCCGATAGAGAGCCAACACCAACCATCCAGGGGCCCCACATGCTGACATGCACCCTGCACCCACATCTGCTGGAGGGGGCATAGAGCCAACAGGCCACCATCTCAGGGACCACACATGCTGACATTGTCACTCACAGCTGCTGGAAGGGTTCCATAGCGCCAACACCACCATCCAGGGAGCCCGCGACACATGCAGAGACTAGCAACCCACAGCTGCAGGTAGGAGCCGATAGAGACCAAGCACCCGAACCATCATCAGGGTCCCCACCACCATGCCAGAACCTGCACCCAACAGCTGCTGGGGGGCGCATAGAGCCAACACCTACCATCCAGGGGCCCCACATGCTACCTGCACCCACAGCGCTGGAGGAGCATAGAGCCAACAAACCACCAATTCAGGTGAGCCCCACCAAGCTGACTGTGCAACCCACAGCTGGCAGGAGCCATAAGGAGCCAACAAACCGACCACATCCAGGGGCTATCCACATGCTGACTGCCCACCCACAGCTTGCTGGAGTGGCCATAGAGCCAACACCATTCCAATCCAGGCGGAGCGACCACATGCTGACCTGCAACCTACATCTGACTCGTGAGGGGGCCATAAGAGCCAACACCACCATCCAGGGGTCTCCCACACAGGCTTCAACTGGGAGTCTGGGGAAATCAAGTCGGGTAAGTACTTGAAGTCTAATGTCCTCGCTCTTCAACCATTGGTCCGGTACATTTCTAGCGTGTTTTGACATGTCCTACACTAATGTTCCCATGTTGTAAGATCCTCCATTCCGCCCGCAGGGGAGAACAATCCGCAGGAAGTGGGTTGTGCAAGGAGATTCATAAATAAATCAGGTGAGAAGTCACCTTCTATAATTGATGAAGGCCAAGAAGAATGCCTCCGAAGAACATCCCCCAGACCATAAAACTGCCACCACCAACATGTGTTCTTCCAGCAATGGTTGCAGGGTATCTGTTCTCAACACTCATCTATTCCATGAAGCAGAAAATGTAATGCCAATCAACGAGTCCAATTCCAAAACTACTGTGCAAACTGAAGCCTGTTCTGGCGATTGGCAAGTTGTGATAAGCAGAGTCGGTCGTCTATTCCGTCTGCTCTGGGCCCCATACGACATTGGGGTTAATGCAGAGGATGCAGTGAACATCCGTCTGATCTCTGGGTCCGCCATACACATAAGGGAATTAGCAGTAGGGTCAGTGACATCTGTCTGCTCCAGTCCGCGCATAACGACAGAAAGGGATAGCAGATGTGCAGCTGACCTCCGTGCATCTCCGAGGGCCCATACACACAGGAAGGGTTAGCAAGGTGCAGTATGACAACCGTCTGCCACTGGGGCCCCATACACAGTATGGTTAGGCAGAGAGGCTGTGACCTAGACCTCCGTTCTGCTCTGGTTCCCCATACACATTAGGTTAGCAGAGGTGCAGTGGACCATCCTCTGCTCCTAGGGCTCCATTACACAGCTGAGGTGGTTTAGCAAGGTTGCAGGTGGACATCCTCTGCTCTGGAGCCTTGACATACACATTTAGGGTTAGCAGAGGTGCGGTGACATCGCGACCATGCTCCGTGGTTTCCATACACAGCAGGGTTAGCAGAGGTGCAGTGACATCGCGTCTGCTCCAGGGCGCCCGCATACACATTGACAGGTTATACGCAGAGGTGAGGCAGATAGACCATCCCCGTCGTGCTCCAGTGCTCAGGGGCCCCATAACACAGAGTATGGGTTAGCAGAGTGGAGCAGGTGGACATCCGTCTGCTCCGGACCCCATACACAAGTAGCGTTATATGAGCACAGAGGAGTGTAGTGACATCCCGTCCTGCTCTGTGGAGCCCCATACACAGTATGGTTAGCGAGAGGTGCAGTGGACACCTCCGTCTGCTCCAGGGAGCGCCATAGAACACAGTAGGGGTTAGCAAGAGGGATGCAGTGACATCTGTCTCGCAACCGGCTGGCCCCATACACAAGATGGTTGAATAGCAGAGGTGGCAGGTACATACCGGTACTGCTCCAGGGCCCGCCATACACAGTAGGGTTATCAGAGGTGCAGGTTGGAAATCTTGTCTTGCTCCAGGGGCCACCATACACATAGGGCTTAGCAAGAGGTCTCTGCAGTGACATTCCTGTCTTTGCTTCTTGGGCCCCATAACACAGTAGGTTTTAGCAGATGTGGCAGGGCTACATCCGTTCTGCTCCGGGGCCACCATACACAGTAAGGGTTTACAAGTGCAAGTTGACATCCTTCTTGCTCCTCTGGGCCCTATACAGTAGGGGTTAACAGAGGTGCAGTTGGACATCAATGTCTGCTCTGGGGCCCCATATACTGATGGTTAAAGCAGAGGTGCGCACATTGACATCCTCTGCTCACATGGCCCATACACAGTAGGGTTAGCAGAGGTGTGCAGTGACATCCGTCTGCTCCAGAGGGGGCCCCCATACCACAGTATGGTTATCAGAGTGCAGTGACATCCGTCTGGCTCCGGGGCTCCAAACACAGTAAGTGGTTATCAGAGTTGCACGTGACATCTGTTCTGCTCTGGGTGGCCAGGCCTCCTAAACAGGTTAGGTTAGCAAGGTGCAGTGACATTCACGCCTGCTCCAGGGCCGCCATACATCGAGTAGGGTTAGCAGAGGTGCGTGACATATCCGTCTGCTCCAGCGGCCCAAAGCACATTCTAGGTCTTTAGCAGGAGGTGCAGTGAACATCCGTCTGCTCCGGGGCCCCAAATACAGTAGGGGTTAGCAGAGGTTGCACGAGTGACATCTGTCCTGCTCCTGGGCCCCATACTCAGTAGGGTTAGCATGAGGTGCAGTGACATCCCGTTCTGCTCTGAGCTGCTCCATACACAGATAGGGGCGTTAGGCAGGAGGTGCAGTTACACATTGCCCGTCTGCTCTTGGAGCCCTCAAACATCAGTAGGGTTCGCAAGAGGTGGCAGTGAACCGATGCCGTCTGCTCCACGGGCTCCATGACACATAGGGTTTATGCAGAGTGTGTGCAGTAAGACAGTCCATAATCTGCTTACCGGGGCTCTCATAACACAGTAGCGCTGTAGCATAGGTGCAGATGACATCCGTCTGCGCTTCCCGGGGCCCCATAACAGCTAGTATGGAGGCTGGGTAGCCAGCAGGGTGCGCAGGTGATATCCGTGCTGCTCCAAGGGCCCCATACACATAGGATTACAAAGAGTGCAGTGACATCCGTCTGCTCCGATGGCTCCATACACAATAGCTGTGTATAGCGCTCTGGTGCAGTTGACATTCAGTCTCCTCCGGGCCCCATACACAGTAGGGGTTATTGCAAGGTGCGCAGTGACATCCGTCTGCTCCGGGCCCCATACAACAGTAGGGTTAGCAGAGGTGCAAATATGACATCCATACGGCTTCCAGGAGCCCCATACACAGTAGGGTTTGGAGCAGAGCGGAATTGCATGTGCCATCCGTTGGCTCCCGTGGGGGCCCCCCATTACACAGTGGCAGGGTTTTTAGCAGAGGTTCAGGGACATCCGCTGCGCTCTGGGAGCCACCAATACACGAGGAGTAGGTTACGCAGAGGTGATCAGTGACATCCATCTGTTCCAGGGCCTGCCATTACACCAGCAGGTAAGCATAGGTGCAGGAACAATCCGTGCGTGCTCCCAGGGTACCCGGATACACAGTCTCAGGGATAGCAGAGGGCAATTGAAAATACCGCTGACTCTAGCGGCCCCCATACCAGTAGGGTTAGCGAGAGGTAGGCAGTGTGACATCACGTAACTGCTCCTGGCACACCATACCAGCTAAGGGCTTAGCAAAGTGCAGTGACATCCGTCTGGAGCTCCCGGTAAGTGGCCTCATACACAGTAGGCGGTTAGGCAAGTGCAGTGGACCATCCGATCTGCTGCCAGGGGCCACCATACCAGTGAAGGGGGTTAGCAGAGTGAGCCAGGTGGAACTATCCATCTGCTCCGGGGACCCCATACACAGTAACTTAGGTATAGCAGAGGTGCACTGTGATAATCCGTCTGCTCGCTGTGGGCGCCCATACACAGTAGGGATAGGAGAGGTGCAGGACATCCCGTTCTGCTCTCGGAGGCCGCCGATACACAGTATGGATAGCAGAGGAGTCAGTGACATTCTATGGCTGCTCCAGGGCCCATACACAGTAGGTTAGAGCAGAAGTTTGCCAGTGTCATCCGTCCATGACTCTGGGGCCACCATACACAGTTAGGGATCAGCAGAGGATGCAGTGACATCCCGTCTGCGTCTTGGGCCCCATTACCACAGTATGGTTTAGCAGTAGGTGCAGAAACTCGATACCGTCTGCTTCCGGGTCCACCATACACAGTATGGTTAGCAGAGGTGTAGTGACACCCAAGCTGCTCCCGGGACCCTCATACACAGTAGGGTTAGCAAGAGGTAGCAGTTAACATCCGTGCCTTGTCTTCTCGGGGCCCCCAAACACAGCAGTGTAGCAGTAGGTGCAGAGAGGACTATCTGTACTGCATCCGACCAACATACACAGAGATTTAGCAGAGGTGCATTGACATCCGTCATGCTTCCGGGCACGGGTCGCCTACACCAAACACGAGTAGTGGTATATCAAGAGGCGGCCGTGCACCATTGCCCGTGTTTGCATCCGGACCCCATACAACAAGTAGCGGTTAGGCGAAGTTTGGCAGTGTGACATCTCTCTCGTCTACTCCGTGGCGCCGATACACAGTAAGGTTTAGCAAGTAGGTGATTGTTGAGACATCCATTCAACCACCGTGGCCATACCCCAGTAGAGTCGTTTAGCAGAGGTGCCATGTTACATCCGTCCTACTCCGTAGGCCATTACACAGTTAAGGAGTAAGGCATAAGGAGCAGTGCATTCTGTCTTGCCTTCCGGGCCCCATACACCAGTAGGGTAATTGCAAAGGAGTTCGTCCATAAACTACAGGTGTCACTACTCATTTTGTTGCTGATCTCTTGGGAAGATCTCTGGCTTCTCAGTCAGGCATTTATTGTACACTGTTGGATCAAACCACCTTCTCCTCACCATCGCTCAGGACGACCATCTGCCTCCAGGTACATCCGCTTCTCATGCTTGGTTCTATCATTCTTTCGAACCTCTCATGACCCGCTCCTTCGATCAGTGTCTCATTTGCGGTTCTCTACCGTCCACTCCTCATTGCCTCTTGCTAGTCGGAGGAGCTTATCCCTCAGGATCAGTTTCTAGGGTTTCCCTCATCCTTGTATCTTTCACTCTATCTAACCATACATCCCCCCAATGGACAATAACCAGCAGCAGATTAGGCTTCCAGTACCATGCTCTTATGCTGATGACACCCAATTAATACACCTCCTCCCTGAGACATCACTCCTGCCCTGAATACAAAACAACCAGTGGACTGTCCTAGTCTCCCGCTGAGTCTCTGACATCATGTCTTCGCTCACCTCCATCTGGAAAACAAAAACCTCACTATAACCGAACATCTTTGTCTTTCCCATCTTCAAAGCCAACGACCCTAACGCCTGTCCTGATTCGTCGGTACTCATTAGTGTGGTTCACCACCCATAACTCCTATGCAGCTGTGCCCGCTTTCTTTGGGGCGTAACACTAGGATGTCTAATCTGTCCTTCACACCCTTATATCCAAATCCCTTTCCCCTTCTCCTGTCCATCGTGCACCTCCTAAACATCTCCCTTAAAATCTCCGTTACTTTTCCTCACTGTGGAATAACAGCTCCAAACCCTCATTGATTTTGCCTTTATTTTTCACCTCTCGTCTTGAACTGACTGAGTCTCACTCCCTTGCTTATTCGGTTCTCCCTCTCTGCAAAAACTCTCCCCTCTGCAATCGTTCTGCGAATCAGCAGACCAAGCCAGGCTGCTTGACTATTTCTCGATCCAGCCGCCAATACTGAGATGCCGATCTACCCTGTTTGTCAGTCACTCAACACACAGTTCGAGCCCATCCAGTTAATAACAAAAGAAAAAAAAATAACATATACATAAAACTCAGAAACCACTCTCACTCCATAAAGCCTCTCCACAGTGTTTGCTCCTCGCCACCATCTTCCTCCTCCAAATCTCTGTCTAACCCGCCCTACAAGGTAGTCCCCGTGCTCTCTCCGCTCTGCTGATGCGATATCAGGACTACAATTCCGATTCCAAGATCATTGCCTGAAACAACCTCCATGGCCCTGCGCCTACAAGATTTTCACACTGTAGCAGTCACCAATTCTCTGGAAATGCTACCGGTGCGCAGGGATATCCGCGAATCAGGGGCACATTTCACAACTCCTCACAGTTTTAAGAGGGCCCTGAGAACAAACAACCTTCTTCAATCTCTGAGGCCTACCCAAGATCCCAAACGTGCTAATCACACCTGTCACTCCCTACACTAGGCCCTCAACAGGAGCACTTATCTGTATATAGATGTACTGTCAGGGTGGCTGGGTTCCGCCAATTTTCTATGTAAACCACCTCTTTTATAAGTAACATGGATGGAAACCATATAAACTGAGCAACTTCTAACTCTTTTCTGTCCTCACCCATATCGACCATAATAGATGTCTAAAGCTCTCGCAGAGTCGAGGGTCAACTTATACCTCTGGTGTCTCATTTGAGTTATAGTTCTTTTAAATGAGTCTAATGTCTGATATGTACAACCCTCTAATTTGTAAAGTGCCTGTCGGAATATTGGTTGGGGCGCTACTTTAATAAAAGTTATTCATAATTTTATATATTATTATATAACTGTCTGCTCCGGGGCCCGCATACTACAGTAGGGTTAGCTAGAGTTGCAGTGACCTCCGTCTAGCTGCCAGGGCCCCATACACAGGAGATAGGGTAGCATATGTGCAGTGGACATCCGCTCTGCTCCCGGGGTCCCCTCTTACGACATGCTAGATGTAGCAGAGGTGGCAGTGACTATATGTCCTCTGTGCTTACGGTTCCCCATACACAGTAGAGTTAGCAGACGGTGCAGTGACACTCCGTCGCCCTTCCAGGGCCCATACAACAGTAGAAGTTAGCAGGAGGTGTCAGTGAACGAAACGCTTTTCTTCACCGGACGGACCGCCGATAACACGTAGTGGTTTAGACAGTAGGTGCAAGTGAACAATGCTGGGACCTGCTCCTGGGGGCGACCCCTAATATACAGTAGGGTTAGCAGAGGGTTCAGTGACAATCACGTTCAGCCTCCTTGGAGTTATCTCCATCTCTACAAGTAAGTGGGTAGCAGAGGTGCAGTGACATCCTTACTGCTCCCGGGGCCCATACACGATAGGGTTACAAGAGTGTCAGGGGAGCTGCACCCCCTTTGTCCTCAGCCTCCTTTGCAACCTTAATGCGTGCGTGAGATGGTATCCTCCTCTTAGATCCACTGCGATTGTGTCTGCCTTTTCCCCATCTCTTATGAACAATGGCGTCATTTCACCACAGCAGCCACCAACAACCCACAAACTGTCCAAAATACCAACACCCTCAAAAAGCCAATAATCAGCCCAACTCTCATAAGTCAACTTTTAATCAGGTCCCTGCTGAGGGAGCTGTGGTAAGACAACCTATCACACCCGATTCACCCACCCAGCCAGCACCGCACAGGACATCCTTCATGAGCTACAGGCTGATGGGGTTTTTTTAAGCGGTCATAATGAGGAGACTGAAATGCGTCTCACACCACCTGAACTCTCCATGAGCTGACTGCAGCGAACACTCGAGCCGGTAAGTAGACCGTGATATATGCATGGGTTCCACGTGACCGGTCCACCTGGCCTATAGTGTAGCGTGCATCTCCTGTCTGGTACCGCCGGCTTTGCCCCCGGGCTACACCCTGATGCCGAGACCCTTGCGACGGTGACGATGTCCGTAGGCGGTCGAGAGGCATCTAGTCTTCCGTGCGATGAGTTTAGTCAGCCTGCGACACATACGTGCGGGCCGCCATACACTATAAGAGAGCATAGGGGCGAGTGCATTGACAGTCCCTGCTTTCCCTATCGCTTGTAGGATGGCGGGCGCTCCTCTGCAGCTCCGTGCATCAACAGCTCAGTCTGTGCGCAGGGCGGAAGAAAGTCGCAGTTGAACGTCCACACTCCCTGCATTCCGGAGCTTCGGTAATTCCCTCTAACTTGGCTGGCAACGCTGCGGTGAAGGAGTGAGCTCTGGTTGCAGAGTGAGGCGCTCCCGGGTGTGTGGTGAGTAACTCTCTATCTTGTTTCTTTCTCTTTTCCGATTTTCTGTATCTTTTTAAATTTCACTTGCCAGTCCTCCACTCACCATGGGGCCATATATGAATATTTTATTACACTCTCACATAGGGCCATAAAACATGGGTTAAAGCACTTAGACGGTGCCATTAATAGTGGAGAATAACCACTACCAGGGGAGCCAATATATGAATTTATTACACTTACAGGGGGTCATATATGAATTTATTACCACTACAGGGGGCCATATATGAATTTATTACACTTACAGGGGGCCATATATGTATTTATTACAGTTACAGGAGGCCATATATGAATTTATTACACTTACAGGGGGCCATATATGAATTTATTACAATTACATGGGGGCCATATATGAATTTATCACACTTACAGGGGGCCATATATGGATTTATTACAGTTACAGGAGGCCATATATGAATTTATTACACTTACAGGGGGCCATATATGGAATTTATTACACTTACAGGGGGCCATATATGGATTTATTACAGTTTACAGAGGCCATAATATGAATTTAATTACACTTACAGGGGCCATATATGAATTTATTACACTTACAGAGGGCCATATATGGATTAACACTAGAGGGGGCCATATATGAATTTATTACACTTACAGGGGGCCATATATGAATTTATTACACTTACAGGGGGCCATATATGAATTTATTACAGTTATAGGGGGCCATATATGAATTTATTACACTTACAGGGGGCCATAATGATTACCATACAGGGGGCCAATAATGGATTATTACACTCCTAACAGGGGCCATATATGACTTTATTACACTTACAGGGGGCCATATATGGATTTATTACCACTATATGGGGGCCATATATGGATTTATTACACTTACAGGGGGCCATATATGGATTTATTACCACTACATGGGGGCCATATATGGATTTATTACACTTACAGGGGCCATATATGAATTTATTACAACTACGGGGGTCATATATGAATTTCATAGTTTCATAGTTTGTAAGGCCGAAAAAAGACAGACGTCCATCCATTCATGCCTGTTTGTGCTAAGGTGTTGACCAGAGAAGGCAAAAAACCCCCAATGAGGTAGAACCAATTGTCCTCATTTTAGGGAAAAATTCCTTCCCAACTCCAATCTGCAACGGAAAAATCCCTGGATCAAATGACCCCTCTCCTGAATCCTACACACTCTAACTTGTTATATTATTACGCTCCAGAAATGCATCCAAACCCTTTTGAACTCGGTTATTGAATTCACCATGACCAGTCCCTCTGGCAGAGAGTTCCACAGTCTCACTGCTCTTACAGTAAAGAATCCCTTTCTATGTTTATGTAGAAACTTTCTTTCCTCAAGACGTAGAGGATGCCCCCTTGTTCTAGATACAGCCCTGTGTATAAATAAATATTGGGAGAGATCTCTATATTGACCTTTGATGTATTTAAACATATTTATTATGTCCCCCCAAGCCGTCTTTTCTCTAAACTAAATAAACATAATCTTGCTAATCTTTCTGTGTACTGTAGTCCACCCATTCCTTTTATTATTTTTGTTGCCCGCCATTGTACCTGTTCAAGCTCTACAATGTCTTTCCTGTGCACTGGTGCCCAAAACTGAACACAATATTCCATGTGTGGTCTGACCAGTGACTTGTATAATGGGAGAATAATGTTCCCATTATGTGCATCTATGCCCCTTCTAATGCACCCCATGATCCTATTAGCCTTGGCTGCTGCTGTCTGACACTGGCTGCTACAATTAAGTTTACTGTCCACCAGGATTCCCAAGTCCTTCTCCATGTCATTTTTACCCAGCCTTTTTCCATTTAACATGTAATCATGTAATAGATTTCTCCTCCCCATGTGCATAACCTTGCATTTATCTGTATTAAACCTCATCAGCCATTTCCCTGCCCAGGCCTCCAACTTATCCAGATCCTTTTGTAATAACACATTATCCTCTATTGTGTTGATTACTTTACAGAGCTTTGTATCATCTGCAACGATCCATATTCTACAGTGTAATCACTGAGTAAAATCATTAAAGGAGTAGTCTCCCTACAGAGTATCATAGGCTGCATGAAAGAAATACTCTGTCACTTCCTGGTTCAGACTGACTAATTATCAAACAGCTCCTTGGTACATTCAACTCTGTTTTTAGTTGCTAATTATCTCAGAAGCTTCTGAAACTGCTCACAGAAGGTTTTATCTGATCCCTAAACAAAAGCCCTAATTACAGACACTGCTGGGACCTGTGTGATGACATCACTCACTGCTATCTTATAGAACAAACAGCAGGGGGAGAATTGTTTACAGGTCTGTTACTGAGGGAACTGAAACAGCCAGGGAGGTCATAAATTCACTTGTATCTCCTTAAGGAAAACAGATGAACAAAGCAATATATTTGGAAAATGTCTTTATTTTGTGTTCCCTACAATTTGAAAGGCAATCCTCATTTGTATTGTGTATGTTTCTATGTAATGGAATGAATTTGTGCTATAATAATTTTGTCTGCATCTCCTACTGTGACTAAAGGCCTCCATGCCCATTTTTCCTCACTTGCAAATCTCCTTCTGCTCAGTAACATCCTCCACCCCTCCCACTTCTTGTTTCACACCTGGTATCTGATCTAAGATAGTTGTCTATATAAGTGCACATGTTAGGTCATTCTTGACCGGTCATTGATGCAACACCATAGATGCAATATCCATTAAGTGCTATTCCATAAGTGTGACTTCAGAATTATACCAGAAATGAACCAGGACTGACCTTAAGGTAAAGATTAATTTAGTCGGCTTTATAGTCATACCACCTCCAAAATGCACTTCTATGCCACTATCATCACTACCTCCCTACTCCTCAAATTCCTTGCCTACCCTCACACACCCACACTGGGCAACGACTTCCATATCTCCCCGTCTATCCTACCCTCACACATAACCTCTACTCTCCACCTCTTTCACAGCATTAAAACCTCTCTCACAAAACCTACACAACCCCCTTATTGCCCTAATCCCACACACACCTTCTCACACTCTCCCTGCTTCTCCTCGCTGCTGGGGACATATCTCCCAACCCCGGGCCCCCTCAGCGCATCCCCCCTTTTATTTCACCTGCCCCTTACAGGCCAAGAAGCACAAACTCCCATAACCCCTTAAACTTAAAGCCCATTCCCCTCACCCCCGCTATCCCTATCCCCATGTCTGGAGCTCTCTGGAATGCACGTTCTGTGGGCAACAAGCTTCCCTTCATCCATGACCTCTTCATCTCCCGCAACCTCTCCTTCCTTGGACTAACAGAAACCTGGCTGACACCCTCTGACACAACTTCCCCGCTGCACTCTTCAGTTTACCCACACCCCCCGCCCCGGGCAGTAAACATGGCGTGAGGTGTCGCCTTCTTCTGTCAATACCTTGCTCTTTTGTCCCCATTCCACCACTACCTTCCCTCACCCTCCCCTCCTTCGAGGTGCACTCCATCCGCATCTACTCCCCCTCCAACCTCCAAGTGGCTGTTATTTATCGTCCCCCAGGCCCTGCCACCGCCTTCCTTGACCACTTCGCTTCCTGGCTCCTTCACTTTCTTTCCACTGACATCCCCACTATTATCATGGGAGATTTCAACATCCCAATCGACACCCCCCGCTCCACTACTAACAAACTCCTGTCACTCTCCTCTTCCTTCGGCCTCACCCAGTGGACCTCTGGAGCCACTCAAAGATGGACACACACTGGACCTCATCTTCACCCGCCTCTGTCCTCTATCTAACACCTCAATCTCTCCTTTACCCATCTCTGACCACAATCTGCTCACCTTCTCCACCAATTCCACCCCACCTGCCCCCTCTGCCCCAAATCTATTACTCCCCCGCAGAAACCTGCAACACCTTAACCCTCGCACTCTCTCTACCATCTCCTCATTTGCTGACCCAGACACAGCCACCACTTTCTACAACAACACAATCACCTCCACTCTTGATGCTGTCGCCCCTCTCACACACAACAGAACCCGCAAAATCAACAGACAACCCTGGCACACAGACTCCACCAAACAGCTGAGGCGAGCTTCTAGAGTTGCTGAACGCCACTGGAAGAAAACTCGCTCCACTGAGGACCTCGCCTCATATAAACAATCACTGCATACATTTAAATCTGCACTCGCATCAGCCAAACAGGACTACTTCACCAATCTCATATCCTCCGTCTCACAACCCCAGACAACTGTTCAAAACCTTCAATGCTCTCCTCCGTCCACCAGCACCCCCTCCCCCATCTCTCCTCTCAGCAGATGACTTCGCCACTCACTTCCTAAATAAGATCAATCTCATCAGACAAAACTTCATCCTGCAGTCCCCTCCGCCTATCTCTATTCCTGCAGTGTCCCCGCATCCCACCTCTACACCGGCTCATCACTATTTCCCCCTAACTTCCTTCTCTACTGTCACTCATGACAAGCTCTCCGCTCTACTGTCCAAATCCAACCGCACTACCTGTAATCTTGACCCACTGCCATCCTACCTCATCCCAGCCCTCGCCCATCTCTTCAACCTATCATTAACCTCTGGCATCTTTCCTTCCTCCTTTAAACATGCGGCCATCACACCCATCCTTAAGAAACCCTCTCTTGACCCCTATTGTCTGTCCAACTATCGCCCCATCTCACTGCTTCCATTCGCCTCTAAGCTCCTTGAGCAGCACATCTATCTTCAACTTTCCTCTCACCTATCCACCAACTCTCTCCTTGACCCACTGCAATCTGGCTTCCGACCCCACCACTCTACAGAAACCGCCCTAACCAAAGTCACCAACGACCTAGCAACTGCCAAAGCCTCACGCCACTACTCTGTGCTTCTCCTCCTAGACCTTTCCTCTGCCTTTGACACTGTCGACCACTCACTCCTCATACAAATTCTCTCCTCCCTCGGCATCACAGACTTGGCCCTTTCCTGGATCTCCTCATACCTCACTGATAGGACATTCAGCATCTCTCACACCACCTCCTCCTCTCGCCCTCTCTCTGTTGGTGTCCCCCAGGGTCAGTCCTGGCCCACTACTCTTTCTATCTGCACTCTTGGTCTGGTCACCATAGCCTCACACGCTTTCAATACCACCTGTAATGCTGACGATACCCAACTCTACATCTCCGCCCAGATATTACCTCTCTACTCATCGCGGATCCCTGACTGTCTTTCGTCCATATCCTCCTTCTCCTCGCGTCTCCTGAAGCTAAACGTGAGAGAAAACGAATTCATGCTTTCCACCGTCCCACTCCACCCTCCACCTGATCTCTCTATCACAGTCCAATGGCTAACACTCCCCAACCAAGCTCCACAGGTTCGCTGCCATTGGGATAACCCTTGACTACCAATCTTTGTTCCTTCAAACCTCACAATCCAAACCCTCACTACTGCCTGTCGCCTCCACCTGAAAAATATCTCCCGTATCCGCTCATTCCTTAACTCTGAAAGCACAAACATGCTGGTCCATGCCCTCGTCATCTCACGCCTAGACTACTGCAACATCCTTCTCAGTGGCCTCCCAGCTAGCACCCTCGCTCCCGTCCAATCCATCCTACACTCTGCTGCCCGTCTGATCCACCTCTCCCCCTCGCTACTCCCCTGCCTCTCCCCTCTGCCAATCCCCTCACTGTCTTCCCATTGCCCAGCGAATCCAGTTCAGTTAGTAAACCCTGACCTACAAGCTCTCCATGACCTCTCCCCTCCATACATCCTCTGCCCTAATTTCCAAATATCTCCCCCCACGCACTCTCCGCTCCTCACAGGACCTTCTCCTCTGCTCTCCCCTTATCAGCTCCTCACACAACAGTCTCCAAGACTTCTCCCGTTCTTCCCCCACACTCTGGAACTCACTGCCCCAACACCTCAGACTCTCCTCCACTTTCACCAGCCTCAAAAGCAACCTGAAAACCCATCTCTTCAGGATTGCCTGTAATCAACAATAACCACCACCGGTACACCGGCCCACAAACATGTCTGCCCCTCACCTTCTGTCTCTTCCCACCTTCCTTTTAGAGTGTAAGCACTCACGGGCAGGGACCTCTCTCCTTCTGTACCAGTTGTTAGTTATTAATTTGTCACCTTTGTACTTGTTTGACCTATGTTATGTATGAAACCTGAGTGTACAGCACCCTGGAACCAAGGGCGCTCAAAAATAAATAATAGCGAGACAACCCCTTTAATGAAAATGTTGAAGAGGATAGGGCCTAATACTGAGCCCTGTGGTACCCCACTAGTAACAGCAATCCAGTCTGAGTATGCACCGTTAATTACTACCCTTTGTTTTCTATCAGTGAGCAGTTACTTACCCACTTGCACACATTTTCCCCCAGTCCAAGCATTTCTCATTTTATTTACCAACCTTTTATGTGGCACCCGTATCAAATGCTTTAGAAAAATCTAGATTATGACTCCAGTGCCTCACCCCGATCCAAGTCTAGCACTGACTTCCTCATAGAAGCTGATGAATTTAGTCTGACAGGACCGATCCTTCATGAACCCATGCTGGAACGGCGTTATACATTTATTGTCAGTGAGATACTCCAGGATAGCATCACTGAGAAAACCTTTATTACAACTACGTCGGCCATATATGAATTTATTACTACAGGGGCCATATATGAATTTATTACAACTACGTCGGCCGTATATGAATTTATTACAACTACAGGGGCCGTATATGAATTTATTACTACCACAGGTGCCTATATTTATTTGTTACTACTACAGGGTGCCATATATTTATTATTACCACAGAAGGCCTATATGTATTTATCTTTATTACAGGGGGCATATATACCTATTGCTAATGACTACAGGGGGCATAAATCTCTGCAGACAGATCTGATTACATATTTATATTATATACATGTATAGTGCTCATCAGTACTACTGCAGACTGATTGTCAGCTGTGGGTCAGCATTATTAGTATAATACTGACCCACAGAGCTGACAATCAGTCTGCAATCATAAAAACTGGTTACCCCATACTATACCCTTAAATGAGACAGTATACACTTTATTGTGGTTTTTGTTTTGTGTATGTGTGATTCTAAACATCCAACCCCCTCCATAACCCCATCCCCTAATAACCACGGCCCCAATAACCCCACCCCCACTGGGCCATGGAGAAATTGTCGTGCATCAAACCGGTCCCTGGTGGAAAAAAGGTTGTGGACCGCTGGGATAGAGGAGCACATACTGAGCTGTGAACCAAAGTGAGAAGAGCGCAGCACCCGGCCACTACCTCCATTCACAGACAGAAGATGGCACGGCTTCATTTGTTAGCTCCTCAGTCTTGGGTGCAGCTTCTATTTCTGAAGATTTTCCAGACTTAGAGGTCGCTCCCACCACAGATTTTGATAGGACGTGCTTTTAAAAAGGTGCAGTCCCCTCCTTTGGGACCTACTCCTATCTCACTAACGGGCCTAAGGGCGGCCCATTCTGTTCTATCGGAGTTCTCAGTACAGGGGAGTGCTGTGTTCTCCATTCTCCTCTATGGGAGTTCCCAGTACAGGGAGCGCTGTGTTCTCCATACTGTTCTATGGGAGTTCCCAGTACAGGGGAGCGCTGTGTTCTCCATTCTGTTCTATGGGAGTTCCCGGTACAGGGGAGCGCTGCGTTGGGCCATACTCCGACCTCCCATCGAACAGAATGGAGAGTTCTGTGCAAGCCCATCCGGTTCTCCATTCTTATCTGACACTTTTGGTGGGGTATGGTGGAAGAGCAGTGTCATCCCTATCCACCAGCCCTACAGGACAGCATTGCATAGATTCCCACTAATCTGGAAGAGCCCAATGGCTCAGCTGATCCCTCAGGGATACAAGCACCACAGGGCCCAGCAGAATGTTTCTCATCTGAGTGTTTACTGCACAAAGTGTAACCCTCCGAGGAACAGGTGTGGATTACAGTTACAGAAACACAAAAAGGTACATTTTTTGGGTGTTTTTTTATTTTACAGATTGGAGCTGGTATGCAAAATCTTCACGTCCTGGTCTTCAGCATCCTGTGAGGAGAGAAAGCAAAGTCAGTGGGGATGGAGGCCAACAGCAACCAAGATACAATACCCTACCTCTACTATATGGGTGGTCACAACTTTCCTACGGTGCTGATCAGGAATAGATCTGTCCCTTACCACCACCACTGCAGATGGAGGCAGACAGCAGGGGTAGGATATGATAAAAGCAGCTCTCATTTTTTCCCCCTTACAAATATACAATTCTGCTTTTACAAAAATCAGTTAGGACTGGCATATGTTGGGGGATAAAGGGGTATTCCAGCACAGCCTTTCTGGGGCCCATCCATGAGACCTCTAGGATCTGCACCTATCACATTAGTGGCATATTCTATCACCATCAGTGTGTGTAGAAGTGAACCCCTTTAAAATTGAATTCCTTCCATTTTTAGCAACGTATTGGAACAGCCACAGGTTTGCACCATTTGTTTTGCAAGAAGCGTTGAAGCCGAGACTGGAACAATTTTGGGGGCAGTGGTTTTTTTTTTGTTTTTTTAAATGCCACGTATTTCTATGTTTTGGACATACTAACCATGTAAACACTTCATGCTCTGGTAGGACAGGGGCAATGTTCAGGGCAAATGCACAAAGGATGGATTTTTCATGTGGATTTGCGCGTGGACAATCCACACCATATTACTGTATCTGCCATGTGGTGGGGATTTTACGGCTCATGTCCACGAGTCTGAAAGTGTCAACAAGGACACGGACTTTCAGTGCAGATTTTTAAATTAGTCAATTACTATTGCTGATTGACTGGGGATATTCACCATTAGGAGGTAAAACCTGTATGATCTGATGCAGATTTTATGCAGCATTTCCACCCCATATACTTTTACAGTCTTACACCTATGGGGCCTCTCCAATCATGGCTGCTGCAGTAATTGCACATAGACTACATCTGTGCCCACATCACTAGGGCTTACTATTGCAATAAGGTGACTAACTAGGCCATAATCGTACATCCCTTTGTGGGAAGAGGTTAGTCTTAGTAGAACGCGAGTTTTATTTAAAGGTGTTGTCTCACTTTAGACATTGATGGCTTATCCTAGCTATGTACCATCAACATCTGATAGGTGCAGATCCCATTCTGAACAGAGGTGGGCTGGACTCTTCTATAGACATGAATTGCAGTTCTGATCACAGCCGAGCATCGACGTGTGTCTAAACTTGAACTCCAATTAATGTCTATGGGAGAGTCCCGACCACCTTTTTGTTCTGAACAGAGAAGTTTCAGGGCTCATTTTGGAGATCGGTCCGGATCCTAGAGGCGTATCCACACCTACAGACATTAGAGACCCATCCTATCGATAGATCATCATTGTCTAAAGAAACTGAAAAAGTCTCCAATTACCCCAATAATCAGACATCAGAACCTTCTCAGACAAATGCCTCAAAGACATCAAGTGAAGAGCGGCCCTTGGACCAGTGAGCAGATGTCTACAGCACAGAACGTGATGCAGGCAAAGTCCACTGGAATAGGACGCACCCTGTCAGACTCGTCATCGGATCATCACTGAAGGCTCCCAGTCTGGACACCCGCTCAGTACATACCCATTATGCAGTGGGCACAGGCTGAGGCATGGCAGGGGGCTGTGCCTGCTGTTCTGGCTTGGCTCCTTTCTGCTCAGAGATGGGGGTGGTGGGCAGTATCTCATCTTTGGGTTCCACAATGCTCACGTGGTCAGGCAGGGGCTTCTTAGGGCCAATCTTACCAGTTGGGTCCCAGGGCAGCATGATCTTCACCTTGATGCCCAAAACACCTGCAGCACAAACCAAATCGATGCTCAGTACGAAGTACAACAGAGCCCAGGTCTGCACCTTCTGCCCCCTCACCCTTCTCAGACAAATGCCTCTATATCAATCAGGTAGTGGGGCCAATCTCAGGTGGAGAGAACCCGAATTACAGGGACACAGAACGTGGCTCTGCACTGGATCCTCCACAGAGATGGCGCCCGTCTGTCTCGTCATCGTATCATCACCGAAAGGTGGAGACGCCATAGACCAGGGGTCTGCAATGTCTGCTCTCCAGCTGTTGGGAAACTACAACTCCCATCATGCATTTATATAATCTATATCAGTGGGCATGATGGGAGATGTAGTTTCCCAACAGCTGGAGAGCCAGCGGTGCAGACCCCTGCCATAGACCATTAAAAAATCCCTTAAGGGGAGGCCCCTCCTGGATAGCTCACCCTGTCTGAGCAACACGTGGCGCACAGCAGTGTCAACGTAGTAGTTAACAGGGTCTCCGCTGTGGATCATCAGGCCATCCACAAACTTCATGGATTTAGCCCTCTGTCCTCGGAGTTTCCCAGACACCACAACCTCGCAGCCTTTGGCCCCACTCTCCATGATGAACCGCAGCACACCATAGCAGGCTCTGGGGGGACAAGAAGCAGAATTAACCTCATGTCTAAAACAATCTGAGCTCATTAAAATGAAAATCACCAAGACATCACAATACAAAAAAGCTACATAGACCCATACATCCATAAACAGACGCCACAAAATCCTCCAGAGTAACCCTGCTGCAAAACAGGCAAAATTAGTGCTGGGGACTTTGAGGCATCTTTGCTGCAGACACATTTATTTTGACACAGCCCTGAAATTTAATAGGCAAAGAAAATGCTGCAGAAAAATTCAGCAAGAAAATTTAAACCATGTGAGATTCCCCATCCATAAAAACACATAATAAACATTTTCTATGGCAATGAGGCCACATGTGAATGCAACCCTTAAAGGCGTTTTCCAAGACTCAGAAACCTCACCCCCTATTGACTATAGTAGAAAATGATCCTATACTTTCCTCTACCCTAATCACCGTCACAGCTCGAGTCCCTCCGCTCTGTCACTGATGACATCACGTTCATGGATCACATGATGCTGCAGTGTCCCCCACTAATGACGTCACGTTCATGGATCACATGATGCTGCATGTCCCCCCCCCCTGTGCCTCACTGATGTCACGTTCATGAATCACATGATGCTGCAGTGTCCCCCACTAATGACGCCACGTTCATGGATCACATGATGCTGCAGTGTCCCCCACTAATGACGTCACGTTCATGGATCACATGATGCTGCAGCCAATCACTGACCTCTCACATAAGCTGCACATGCAGTCATGTGACTGCGGAGGTCAGCGATTGGCTGCAGCATCATGTGATCCATGAACGTGACATCAGTGAGGGATGGTGGGACACTGGAGGTCTGGAGCGGTGGTGATGGCAAAGGCAAGTATGGGGTAAGTTTCTAATACAGTTGGCGGGATTTTTTTATTTTTATTTTAAAGTCTTGGAAAACCCCTTCAACAGAAGTGTCAAATTGCTAGAAAATGTATTTATACAGCAGTCACATGAACGGCTGCCCAGGTCATACACCGCAATTCTGAATAAGGGCCCGTCCACACGGCGCTGGTTTTCAGTCTCGATGGTTTTCGGATTTGAAAATAGCCTGTAAAGCTTCATTCAACCTTTTACAAAAACTTAAAGGGGTTGTCTCACTACATTGATTCATCTCACCTCAGTCCTGTTTTCTTGGTTTCATTTTGAATTCAGGGGCGTGTTTACTGGCTTCCACTAGGCTGCAGTAGAAGCCAGGTCTGTAGCTATAGCGACCAGTGCTGGCAGCCTATCAGGAGAGATCAAACAGGTCTGTAGTTAGTGACCTGAGGAGCTGATGCAGCCCATACAAGAGGGGATATCTAGGAATAGATAGGACACTGGTAATGGACACCTATTGCAAAGTGAATTGTCTTTGCAAGATCTTTAACATAAAAAGCAATCCTTTTAGTGAGACAACCCCTTTAAATAGAAAATCCATGCAGCGGTCCCACTGCAAGGATTTTCTGCCGGACAGTTTCTGACACCGCAAGCGTAACGAAAAACTTAGAACATGGTCATTCTTCAGGTGGAACAAGAACAGGTCAGTGGTTCTGTTTGCGGCTTCACCCTTCCCCAAAGCCACAGAAAAGATGTCAAGATACCAGCTGTGTTCTTTTCATCAGAACCTGGACAGTATTTTAACCTGCCGTGTGGACGCACCCTTAAGTTACTTGGGCACGACCAGGTTATCCTAGTCACATTTCTGTGGCACAGTATAGGCCTTTTCACATGCCCTTGAGTACAGTCCACTTTCTGTCAATTACTTGCTGAAGGTTATCAAGAGGTGGAGAGCAGGGTGATACGACTGCAGGACCAGACTACAGGGTTTGGAGAGTAACCATCGAGACACACAAGGAGCACAGATACATCTGAACAGGACCATCATACATAAGGTAGGAGATTCATTTTATAAAACTGCAATCGCTTTTTCACTCAATACAATGAGAAAAAAAAAAAAGTGAAAAAAACCTAAACCCTAAAACTGCGCACAATAGAAAAGTAAAGTTGGTTAAAAAAAAAAAAAAAAAAAAACGAAAAAAGCGGAGTTTAAAATTTTTTTTTTTTTTTTAAAAAAAAGATTTTTTTGCCCCCACATCAGTCTGGGGAAACCCTTCACCTAGATATACCCTGTATCTGAGGTGCTACTAAACTCTACAACTGTAAATTTCACCATAAGCGCCAAACTTGCAATTATGCAATCACTTCTGTAATGAGGTGGCGATAGGAAAAGCAGGGGGAGGGAACAAAAAAACACCACCAATAATCAATATAATGCTGGAGTAAAAGATGTGCCCAGAGGGGTCTCCATCCATAACTGCAGCCCTTCTATAGATCACCCCACCCAGCGCTTCTCAGACAAATGCCTCGTAACTCGTCGTCATACAACATCCTGGCTGTGCCGGGGCAGAAGAGACAGCGTGCAGAACGCAGCTCCCTCCACCCCCCGGGCACACAGGGCTGGTGTTAGACTCGTCATCGAAATCATCACTGAAGCAGAGGACTCAAGACCCAAAAGCTCAGACCACGGCCGCACCTCCTCACTGCCAGACCTCCCAGGAGCTTGTAGCGGAGGGACTCTGCTTGGGCGATGGCGCACAGACCCCTCGTGGCGACTTTCTCCGCATACAGCTAAAAGACACAAAAGTGAAAGCGGTGAGAATTAATTACACCAACAATGCAGCAACTGCACTTTACTCTACACCCCCCCCCCCATACCTGCTGAGCCAAATCTAGACGAGGAGCCCTAACAATTCTAAAATAGGAGTTAATCAAGTTTATCATGCCGGTCTAAAAAGGAGACTGTTGCCCACGGCAAACAATCAGCAATATAAGAAGTGAAGGCCGAGCTCTGATTAGTTGCTGCATGCAACAGGGAATCTAAGGGACCGTTCACGCTTGCTTTGGGGCATATTACGCTTGTAAAATACCCGCTGGGTAATGATGGTGCATGTTATACATTGGAGTGGTGTTCAAAACATTGTAGAAGACTATCCCAAAAAAGGGCTTCATACAATGTTCTAAACACCACTCCAATGTATAACATGCACCATCATTACCCAGCGGGTATTTTACAAGCGTATTTATGACAATCTAGTACCTTCAATTAGTACCATGTCCGATGGGAGAGTCCTGACTACCTCTGTTCAGAACGGAGAGGTTTCAGGGCTCATTTAGTTTAGATACATTGACTGCACACTCAGTAAATTTTGTTGCAATACACCCCAAAAATTTTTATTGTGAAATTCACTACAGGCTCCGGTGAAAAGATAATTAGATGTGACTATGGACGTTTCGGTCATCCGACCTTTTTCAACGAGTCACTATAAAAGGTAGACTGGAAAATGGAAGGAAAATGGGCCGTAGCCCAGGTGAGTGAAGGAGCCAGGCTCCTATAAACTGAAGCACTATCAAAGGGGACATCGGAATTTTGAAAAAAAGCATTTCTGCTATCTAGGATATATGAATTTTTTTTTGAGATTCTCAGTTCACACTTTTGATCAAAACTGTTTAATCCACCTCTGAACTTCAACAGGATCTCAAGGCAGGTGGTCCTACACTATTGATTCCTACACTATTGATACCTCTCATTTGGGTCCTATTCAGACCTCCACAATCCAGGGAATGAAGAAACCAGCTTACAAGTTACACTGCACTGATTAAAAAGCCATGTCAAGGTGGGTGGAGTGCAGAAAACCAAAATAGAGGCAGCAACTCCTCCAAACTCAAACTAGAAGAAATATATGGTTATGCACATCCCCCCCCAAAAAAAAAAAAACAGTTCCTTCATTCCCTGGATTGTGGTGGTCTGAATAGGACCCAAACGAGAGGTATCAATAGTGTAGGAATCAATAGCGTAGGACCACCTGCCTTGAGATCCCGTTGAAGTTCGGAGGTGGCTTAAACAGTTTTGATCAAAAATGTGAACTGAGAATCTCAAAAAAAAAAAAATTCATATATCCCAGATAGCAGAAATGCTTTTTTCAAAATCCCTATGTCCCCTTTGATAGTGCTTCAGTTTATAGTGTGCCACTGTTATTGGAATATGTAAGTCACATATCAACAGGCTTTGTCTGCTTGGCCTGACGTCGCCATCACAGGGGAACTTACCTCAACGCTGCCCTCGGGAAAGCCGTACCTCTTCTGTACCACAGCAGTCAGCTCCCGAATACGGCGCCCCTTCTCACCGAGGACGTTCTGGGTCCTGGAGGGAGAGACCAACACTATGAAACTGGTACAAGAACACTGATCCATGCACGGGCAGTAAGCTGATGCAGAGCAGCTGCACTACAGTCACCCACAGGGACGCTGCAGCGTACCACAGCTGCATATATGATGGGCAAGCGGTTTCTTTTGGTTTTTAATACGCTGCGCTTCCCCCTATTTTGGCAGCCATAAGTGTATTACTGCTGCTCATGTTTGGGGATTTTTTCTTTTTTTTTTTGCAGGGAGAATCAGTTTTAATTTGTATTGTTTATTTTGGGCAGGGTGACCCAAAAAATAAAAAAAAAGTAAATTAATTTTGGACTTTTACTGTGCTAAATGGGAAAAGTTTACTTTTATTAGATTTTAAGAAATTATTCACAATCTCTCCTCCTAGGAACTAAAGCGTGCGATTGCCTGCACAACACACCTGCCTGCTGGAGGTATATAACCAAATCCCCACTATTACACCCTGTCCAAGCAATTCGTGACAACAGGGAAACCCCCCTCACAGCTCCGATGCCAGTGTCGCACTGAACAAAGTAACTGCATGCACCCTGCGGTGTATGGAGATCAGGCATCATTACAAGCTTAAGTGTATTGAGTTATATAGCGCCGTTACATACCACAGCGCTGTACAGGGATTGTCATTCACATTGCAACCTGCCCCCAGGCTAAAATCCAAATTAATCTGTATGTTTTTAAAATGGAGGAAACCAGGTTCAGGGAAGGGATGAAATAACCCAACACAGTGACCTCAACTCTGCAGCCAATCCCAGGCCTCTGTGGCCACGTAAAATATATAGAGAAATAGACCGCGGTGGTCAGAGACCGGCGGCAGCGCTGTGTGCCATCACCAGCAGCACAGAGTGTTTTCACATGAAGTGTGTTTTTCTCCTATTTACACTGCTCCCAGACCGGCAGCTGCTTCAAAAGAATGGAAAAGCCCTTGAAGATTTTTTTTTTTAAAGGTCATTTTTTGCCACCTTCATCCGTCTGGGGGAGACCCTTCAGACAGACATTTCCCGGGTTACGGACAGGATAGGGACTGTAGGTTTGTTCTTAAGTTGAATTTGTATGGAAGTCAGAACGGGTAATTTATTCAATGTAACTCCAGAACAAAAGGTTTTTTTTTTTTCCTGTTTTTTACATTTGTTTTGCTGTCTGTGCCCTTGTTAAGAAGATTTTCCCCTCATGTGCTGCTGTGGCATGCTGGAACTTGTCGTTCCACAGCTACAAAGTGCCAGCACGCCCCATAATCTCCGTTTGTAACTAGGGGACAGATGTAAGTCAGGGACTGTTTGTAATTCTGCGGCGCTATTCAACTCCATGACTGAATTGCACAGTAAGCACCAAACTTGCTATTAAGTCCCAAACCATTACTTTTGTAAGATGAATATCAATAATGAGGCGGCGACAGGACAGGGGAAAAAAAACTAAACCCACCTCCTGCCCCAAATAATCACCTTCAGCTTATAATGCTGGAACGAGATGTGCCCGGCCTATACAGGAGGTGAAGAGGGGGTCTCGGTCCATAACTGCAGCCCCTCTATAGATCCGTACAATAGATCACCCCACCCAGCGCTTCTCAGACAAATGCCTCGTAACTCGTCGTCATACAACATCCTGGCTGTGCCGGGGCAGAAGAGACAGCGTGCAGAACGCAGCTCCCTCCACCCCCCGGGCACACAGGACTGGTGTTAGACTCGTCATCGAAATCATCACTGAAGCAGAGAAACCCAAGAGATCAGACCGCGGCCGCACCTCCTCACAGCCAGGCCTCCCAGGAGTGAACCCGGCAAACACGGGGGAACATGCAAACTCCTTGCGGATGTCTTTGGTGGAATACGGACCTAGGACCCCAGTGCTGCACGAGCCCCTGAGCCTCCACCTGCTCACAGCCTTGAGTATTTGTTACAATGTGTCAGGGCAGGTAAGTGAAGAAACCTCCGTGGCGCTAGTCCAGAGTGTCTGGTGCTAGCACAGAGGGCGTGCAGGCGTACCTGGTGGCGAGGATGATGATCTCTGTCCTGGTTGGGGTAACTCGGACCTCAACTCCAGAGTAGCCATCTTCAGCCAGCTCCCGAGTAAGAAACTCATTCAGTTCAGCTTTGAAGATGCCATCAGCGACGAACTACAGCAGGATGGAAGAGAAGGTGAGAAGACCGAGCACGGAACAAAGCACAGCACAGATCAGCCGACCATCGGGAGAAACAGTGCACGGGCTGCGGGGGTCCACAGGATGGGGCCCAATAATAATAATAATCTTTATTTATATAGCGCCAACAAATTTCGCAGCACTTTACAAGATACCTACAGTGAATACACAGAAGAACAGAGGGAGACGGGCAGGAAAACGCTACACAAGGCGCCGGGACTACAGAGGGGGGGGGGGGGGTGGGGCCCGCACGCCGCTATACAAGGCGCCCGGACCACAGAGGGGGGGCCGCACGCCGCTATACAAGGGGCCCGGACCACCGCGGGGTCCCCGCACGCCGCTATACAAGGGGCCCGGACCACAGCGGGGGCCCCGCACGCCGCTATACAAGGGGCCCGGACCACAGAGGGGGGGGGGCCGCACACGCCGCTATACAAGGGGCCCGGACCACAGAGGGGGGGGCCGCACACGCCGCTATACAAGGGGCCCGGACCACAGAGGGGGGGGGGGGGGGGCCCCACGCCGCTATACAAGGGGCCCGGACCACAGAGGGGGGGGGCCGCACGCCGCTATACAAGGGGCCCGGACCACAGAGGAGGGGGGGGGGGGGGGCCCACACGCCGCTATACAAGGGGCCAGGACCACAGAGGAGGGGGGGGGGGCCCACACGCCGCTATACAAGGGGCCCGGACCACAGAGGAGGGGGGGGGGGGGGCCGCACACGCCGCTATACAAGGGGCCAGGACCACAGAGGAGGGGGGGGGGGGGGGGGGCCCACACGCCGCTTTACAAGGGGCCCGGACCACAGAGGGGGGGGGGGGCCCACACGCCGCTATACAAGGGGCCCGGACCACAGAGGGGGCCCACACGCCGCTATACAAGGGGCCCGGACCACAGAGGGGGCCCACACGCCGCTATACAAGGGGCCCGGACCACAGAGGGGGCCCACACGCCGCTATACAAGGTGCCGGGACTACAGAGGGGGCCGCACGCCGCTATACAAGGGGCCCGGACCACAGAGGGGGCCGCACGCCGCTATACAAGGGGCCCGGACCACAGAGGGGGCCCACGCACGCCGCTATACAAGGGGCCCGGACCACAGAGGGGGCCCACACGCCGCTATACACTGGTATAAAGGACCCAGGACAACAAGAGGCCCTTAGACACCTACACAAACTCCAGCACTATAGGTCGCTAAGGAGGCAGGAACCACCCATCTCCCAGGACTTGCTGGTAGTTGTAGTTCTTCACATGGAGGCGGAAGGTAACGACAAGCCCTAGGCGGCTGCACGCACAACACGCACATCCCGGCATCCCCCGGGCGGCCATGTCCGCCGGCAGCGCAGGCCTGAACCAATCCAGCTCAATCCGCGGCCAGTCCGCGCTCCTCACCGCCCAGCCCGGCACCGACAGACACAGCGGGACGTCAGGCATCACATCGCCCCGATATGGACAAGGAAACCCCTCACACCGCCCGGCAGCGAGCCGATCCCAGTACTCCCCTTTCTCTTCTTAGAGATCTGCACCGCCATCTTGCTCAGCGCTGCTGAAAGGAAAGGGAAAGCATTTCCGGCGGAAGTGTCTATATAGGGTCAACCGGAAACAGGAAGAATTGGCGCTTCAGCGCGATGCATCATGGGAAGTGTAGTTTTTTTTGTGTAATGTAAAGTAGAACATATTGAAGGGTTTTTGGAGGGTTTTTTAGGCCTTTTTACTCCTATCTGGTGTTCTTAATGGACAAATTTGTCCCTGGGCCATATCTATAATGTGTAATGAGAATTTTTTTTTTCTCATAAAACATTTTGGTCCGTTTCCTGCAAGTAAAAACCATGCAAAATGCATCAGCAAAATCTACTCAATTATTATCACTTGCGCTGAAAAAAACTGGAGCGTAATTTAACCCCCAACTGAGAACCTTTGGACAAAAATGGCCTCCCAGAACTATTATCAACACGAGGCAACTGCCAGCTCCATTGCCAGCCGCAGATTTGTTGGAATAAAAGTGTCTGTGTCGGTGTTTATGGACTTCAGTTCCCAATTATTTTCTAGACCTCTGCTTGCTGTCAGTGAACAGGTACAAAGGCCATTCACCTCTAGAGGAAGGAGTCCTGTGTGTGGCTGTGTTGGATGAATATGGCAGAGACAGGTTTTCAGCTTTTGGATGTAAACGAGAATGTGTCCCCACTTGTTGACAGCAAGCAGAGATCTGGAAAATGGTGCATAATTGAAACACGATATCTACCAGGAGGCTGCAGAACGCTGTCAGAGATAAGACTGAGAGGCTCAGCCAGAGGTTATACATCAACCATCTTATGACTGTAGGTCATAGTTGCCAACTTTTGAAAGTGAAAAAGCAGGAGACTCTAGCCGCGGCAAAAATTTGCATGGACACGCCCATCTTGTCGGTATGCCACGCCCCTTCAAAAAGCCACACCCACTCCACCTAACTGCATAACGGCTTTGGAAGAAAGCCAGGTAGATGCCCTTATAGCCAGGTAGTAGCCCCCCATAACCAGGTAGTGCCCCTTACAGGCTGGTAGATGCCCCCTTGTAGCCAAGTAGATGCCCCCTTGTAGCCAAGTAGATGCCCCCTCTGTAGCCAGGTAGAGCCAAATTTGTAGCCAGGTAGATGCCCCCCTTTGTTAGCCAGGTTTGGTTTCCC
>JAODAL010038633.1:0-38972 GCA_025379985.1 Phyllomedusa bahiana
CTGCGGGTTTTTTCCCCTCTTATAAAGCCCATCTGCAGGTTTCTCCCTCCCTCTATATAAACCCCCAACTGCAGCTTTCTCCTCCCTCTTTATAAAGCCCGATCTGCAGGTTTTCTCCCTCCCTCTATATAAAGCCCCATCTGCAGGTTTCTCCCTCCCTCTATATAAAGCCCAATCTGCAGGTTTCTCCCTCCCTCTATATAAAGCCCCATCTGCAGGTTTCTCCCTCCCTCTATATAAAGCCCCATCTGCAGGTTTCTCCCTCCCTTAAATAAACCCCCATCTGCAGGTTTTTACCCTCCCTCTAATAAAGCCCCATCTGCAGGTTTCTCTCTTTTGACATAAAAATCAGAATAAACCTTCCCCGTTTTAGGTCAATTAGGAACCAAAATTTAAATTCTATTCCCAAATGCAGAATAATGAGAGGGAGAATATTTAAGGCATTTTTTATTACTTTCTGTAAAGTCAGAAGTTTCCTCCATTTTCATTAGTATTTGGTGGCTTTTGCCCTTAAACTGTAGGACTTGGGTCAAACGTTCTGGATCCTTCCACAAGCTTCTCACAATTAGTTTGGTGGGAATTTTGGCCCCTTCCTCCTGACAGAACTGGTGCCCACTGAGCCATGTTTGGGGTCTCATTGTTTTCGCATGAGCCCTGTTTGGGTCTCTTGCTCGCTGAGCCCGTTTGGGGGTCTCTTGTTTGGCTGAGCCCATGTTTGGGGGTCTTTTTGCTCGCGTCCGGCCTTTTTCAGCTTTGCCCATACATCTCCAATAGCACTGAGATCAGGGCTTTGTGACGGCCGCTCCAGAACATGGACTTGGTTCTCCTTAAGCCACTTTGTAACCAGTTTGGCGGCAGCTTCGGGTCATTGTCCATTTTGGAGACCCATTTCCACCCAAGCTGTAACTTCCTGGCTGATGTCTTGAGATGTTGCTTCAGTATTTGCCACATATTCTTCTTTCCTCATCTATTGTGTGAAATGCACCAGTCCCTCCTGCAGCAAACCAACCCCACAACCGATGCTTCCGCCCCCCATGTGTCACAGTTGGGATGATGTTCTTAGGCTCCCAAGCCCGTTTTCCTCCAAACGTAACGATGGTCATTATGGCCAAATGGTGCCATTTTAGTTTTGTCAGACCCCAGGACCTGTCTCCAGAAATGTCGGTCTTTGTTCCTGTGCAAACATGAATCTGGCTTTCCTCGGTTTCTTTTGGAGTAATGGCTTCTTCCTGGCAGAGCGGCCTTTCTGCATATGCTGATACAGGACTCGTTTCACTTTGGATAATGACATGATCTTACCAGCTTCCACCAGCATCTGCACAAGGTCTTTTGCTTTTTTTTTTTTTTTTTTTACACAATTTTATTGAGAGGAAAATTAAGTTTTAAAAACAAACCGATTTATAGGACAACACAACCATGACCAGTATAGTTGCGTATACATTGTAAATAGCACAGTGTCCTTCCAATAATCTTCTCCATTTTCCTTATAAATAAAAATAACAAAAGACCAAAGAGGATGCGCCTAACTTAAACACGTTATGAGAAGTCCAACCTCGGAGGAAGCAGGAAGTACACATACTCTCATCATGCATATTTTCATCTTTCGCACTTGATCCCCCTCCTTTCCCCCTTTACAGACCCTCACACTTAAAGGGGTTTGGCCACGATCTCATTTCATACCTCCTGCCTCCAGCTCTGTGCGCTCAGAAGGGGGCGTGTGTGATTTGTTTGAATTGCAGATCATGTGACCCAGCAGGATGACATCGCCAGGCTTTTCCGCTCTCTAGTCAAAGAAAGGTCTGTTTATGTAAAGCATTGTGAGTAGCTGAGAGGTAAAGATTTTGCCTCCAGGCACAAGGGTCCTAGGTTCAAATCCCTGCAGGAACCAAACCTGTGTTTTTTTTTTTTTTTTTTTTTTCAATGCACACACCTCATTGAGGTTTCTTTTTTTATTTATTTGTACTAATTACTAAGGAGCACAGAGGACGGGAGTAGGATGACAGCAGCCAGGGTTTGAACACTCGCTCAGCAGTGAGTGTGGGTGATTACTAAGTGCAGAGGACGGGAGTAGAGTGACAGCACCTGGGGTTGAACACTCACTCAGTAGTGAGTGTGTGTGATTACTAAGGAGCACAGAGGGATGGGAGAAGAATGACAGCACCTGGGGTTAAACACTGGTCAGCAGTGAGTGTGTGTGATTACTAAGGAGCAGAGGAGGGAAGAATGACAGCCCTGGGGTTGAACACTCGCTCAGAGTGATTGTGTGTATTACAAAAGGAGTGCAGGGGGATGGGAGTAGAATGACAGCTCCTGGGTTAAACAGCTCTCAGCAGTGATGTGTTGGTTACTAAGGAGTGCAGAGGACGGAGTAGAATGACAACCGTGGGTTGAACACTGCTCGAGTGAGTGTGGGTGATTACTAAGGGCAAGAGGACGGGAGTAGAGTGACAGCACCTGGGGTTGAGCACTGGCTCAGAGTAAATGTGTGTGATTACAAAGGGAGCACGGAGGACGGGGTAGATGACAGCAACCTGGGGTTGAACACTGGCTCAGAGTGAGTGTGGTGATTAAAAAGGAGTGCAGAGGACGGAAGTAGAATGACAGCACCTGGGGCTTGAAAACTCGTTCTGCAGTGAAGGTGGTGTTTAAAGGTGACAGGAACCGGGAGGGGGTTCAGCCTGGCGTAACCCGCTAGCAGTGAAACAATGGATCACTAAAGGAGCAGCTAAAACAAAAACGGTGCAGAATTTTTAATAATGATGAATGGTGAAAATGTTAATTATTTCATTTGCAAACTTCCCTCGTCAATTTCATAAGTGGCAAAACCCCTTTAACTCTACCACCAAACAAACTTTTGGAAAGAGAACAATCTTGCCCATGAAGGGCTCGTAGCTCTGTCTCAGCAGTCACCTGTTCCGGACCTATTTGACAGTACTCCTTGGTGCAGAGGGTTACCCACCACCTCAACCTACCTCATCGAGGGTGGAGGTCCCAGCCCTATTAACTACAAGCATCATCCCCGATCTCAAGCCTGCGCAGAGAACCAGCCATTTTTTCCCAGAGGTACTAGTATGAGGTGCGAAAGTGAACCATCCGTGCCTTAATATCGTCGTCAGTGAAAATTTTAGTAATATATCTTTTCCATTTCTGAAAAAACTTTTCTGTCGCGGTACTTTGATTCGATTCAGCCTCGATCCTATCATTAACCATTTCCTAACTGTGATGTCTTCTTCATCTTTAGTCGGGACACTGTCCTTCATCCAATGACGGACAATGCATTTTTTCCGCTACTAATAATGTGAACCCCCTTGTTATTCACTAGAGCTGGTCCCTCCCCCCCCCTCTCGAGTCCCGAGATTGGGATATAATGAAAAATAGCACTCATGGGATCACTCGGCACCTCAACATCCCACACTTCCTTAATGGTCTGCAGAACATTGTCCCAGTATTTCTTCAGCTTTGGACAATGCCATATACCATGCAGTAGGTCTGCTTTTGGCAGTTTACACTTTGGGCATTGCCTTAGGTAATTAACTGGAGCATTACTATATGGAAGATCAAAGGCATAAGTTGCTTTATGTGCTAGGCGGAATACCACCTCCCTCCAGTTCTCGTTAATGATGGCCTTCCTGACTTTGC
Organism: Phyllomedusa bahiana; assembly: GCA_025379985.1. Lineage (NCBI taxonomy): Eukaryota > Metazoa > Chordata > Amphibia > Anura > Hylidae > Phyllomedusa > Phyllomedusa bahiana. The sequence goes on from JAODAL010038633.1 coordinate 3,640, forward strand.
CCAGACCAGTTCTGATCTTTAACCCCTTAAGGACCCTGGACATATGAGCACGTCCCAGGGTCCTTAAGGGGCTTTGCAGGGGGATCGCTCCGCGCTCCCCTCCCCAGCCGCTAACCCCTGGCCGTTACAGCATGAACGGGCAGCGTCGCCCGCGCTGTTTAACCCGTCGGACACCGCGGCAAAGATGGCCGTGGCGTCTGAATGAATGACGATCGGGGCCGAGCAACGATCCGACCCCCGGACATGGCAGCGGGAAGCCTTGTGAAGGCTCCCGTCACTTCCCTATCCTGGTTTGCCCCACTTCCGTTCGCAACAGGCGGGGGAAACCGCCATTTTGTACGTCAATGCATTGCCTATGCTTTTTAGACTGTATTGACAATCCCGCCACCCAGTGGTCAAGCACCGTAAGGTGAATCAATGTTACAGTAAAAAAAAAAAAAGTATTAAAAGTTCAAATTACCCCCCTTTACCCATTTTAGAAATAAAAACAATAAAATAATAAGTTACACATATTTTTTATCGCCACGTCCCAAAAAAGTCCGTCATAAAAAAATAACATCTTTATCCCGTCCTGAACACCGAGAAGGAAAAAAATTCCAAACGCCAAAAAATTTCGTTTTTTTGGTATTTTAGTCATTTAAAAAAATGGAATAAAAGGGGATAAAAAAAAAGCCATGTTTTCAAATTTTAGCGATAAAAAGTACATTTCGCCGCAAAAAACCCGCCTCATGACTTCCTGGTTTGGACAAAAAAGTTATTGGTCGCACAAACTGGGCGCCGCGCGCAATTTCAAAAATAGAAAAAGTTTTGGAAAATTTTTTTAGGGGCCCCAAAAACAAAAGGAAACCCTACATTTTGGTATGGGATGGGATCAACCGTGAATCAGAGAACACATTTTTTTCGAAGTTTAACGCCGAAAAAAAAAACCCCCCGCAAACAGGGCAAAAATACGTTTTTTTTTTTTCAAATTTGTCCCCATTTGGGATTTTTTTTATGGTTTCGCAGTAATTTTATAGACAGTGAAAAACACCTTAGAAAGTCATCTTGTCCCCAAAATTAAAACCCCTTTGGTCTTGGGGTGAAAAATAAAAAGTTAGGCTTGGGAAAGGGCTGGGAGGGAAAAATAACAAAAAAAAAAAAAAAAAAGTCGACCCTTTAAGGGGTTAATAAAAGCTCCGTCCCAAGCCCCTTCCCCATGACCCAAAAAAAGATTTTTAGTAGGAAACCACCTACCCCCCCAGTTTTCTTATAATACTAGAGGGGGGGTCTATTTGATCCATTTTCCATAATGTTGTCAAAGGGCCCCCAGGGTTTCTCTGCCGCCAAATTTTTAAAAATCTTTTCTACAAAAGGCCACATTGCCCAAAATTGAAAAATTTGCCATCCCTAAACTTATTTTTCTTTGATTCCTGCCTGTCATAAATCGTTTTTCCGTTTCGTGGATTAATCCCTATAGTTATAAGTTTTTTCTTCTCCATTCCTCAAAAACTTTTTTCTTTCCTTGCTTTTGTTCTTGGGGTTTATTTTACAGTCGGGGCCCCAAAACACGTCATCTCGACACAGACCCCCTCCCTTCCTAGCGGTTAAATGGCCGGACACCCCTCTTTTTGTACTTGTGAACGAGGCCCCTTCAGGATCGGAAATTGCCCCCAAGAGATCCTAAATGTACAAGTCCACAATTCTCCCCCTGATATTTGGGTGATTTTTTGGGCTTTCCCAGATGTTACCACAGAAGCATGTGTTTTTGTGTACTAAAAATACATCCACAGTGTGTCCTAACTGGGTGTTGCCAATAAACCCTAAAAAAAAAAACTTCCAAAAACATGACCTCTTAAAAGGGCGGGCCACATTGGTAAAGGCGGGTCTCCCTGTTGGAAACTGCTGACTTTGCGAAAAATAAAAAAATCCTTAAAAATCTTTTTCTGCAAATAGAAATAATTTTGGGTCCTAATTTACCTAAAAGGGGGGAAAGGTTATTTGATTTGATGTCAGGAGAAAAACCTGCAGAGGGGCTTTTATAGAGGGGAGGGAAACCTGCAGAGGGGTTTTATAAGGGAGGGGAGAAACCCCCCGATGGGGCTTTATTTGGGGGGAGGGGGGAAAACCCGGGATGGGGGGGTTTATAGAAAGGGAGAACCCCCCCGTGGGCTTTTAATAGGGGGGGAGGGGGAAACCCCGGTGGGGTTTATTGAGGGGGGGAGACCCGCAATGGGCTTTAATAGAGGCAAGGGGAAACCCCAAGGGGCATATAGGGCCGGGGAAACCCACTGGGGTCTATAGGGCAGGGGGAAACCCCGGAGGTTTGGGGTTTAATGGGCAGGGGAAACCCCAGAGGGGCTTTTTACGGGGGAAAACCCCAAGTGGGGGGTTTTAATAAGGGGGAGGGGAAAACTGAATGGGCCCTTTATATAGAGGGGAGGGAAAAAACCTGAATCTTTAAAAAACAGGGGGGAAAAAAACCCCCCCGATTGGGGGCTTTTTGGGTGAGGGGGAAATGCTGGGTTCAACTTTATTTTGCTTAGTCAACCCAAAAAGCTGCGTGCACCGTGCTGCTGCTTGACTCCTCCCTGTGTGAAGATACCCCCGGCTGCGGAGAAAACAGGGGAGTACAGCTCTGGGTGAGGAGTGGGGAGATGTGATGGAACTGGGGAGCCTCATCTCCTGCATTGGCTGCAGTGTAAGGGTAGGTTCACACGGCGTGAAAAACATCTAAAACGTACTGCAAATACGTTTTCTGAGCTGCAAAAACCTATCCCTGTTGTTTCTATGGTTTTTCGAAAGAAAACAACGCTTGAAAAAAACGTTGGGGTCTGTATTTGACATTGAAATCAGCGTAATCTCACCCGAACATTGTGAAATTCGGAGTAGGGTCCGTTTTTCGTTACGTGTGAACAGACCCTAAGGCCTGGGGGGCAGCGTGAACCCCTCACAGGAGGAGGTAGTCACTGAATCCATGTGGCCCTTCTATCCGGCATCACCAATGCTTCACCCTCCCCGCATCTACAGGAAGTAAACTGAAGAGACGCAGAAAAATTCATGATTTTCTTTTACTTTTTCATTCACAAAACACCATTTTAAATAAATTAAAAACCCAATAAATAATCTGCAGCGTCCGGCGGGAATCATCGCGGTGAAGAGTAAAAAATAGATTTTAGAAAAAAAAAAAAAAACAGTCTGTGTCACACGGGGTCAGGAGGAGGGAGGGAGGCGCAGCAGGCGCGGGGGGAGGGGGGGGGGGGGGGAGGGGGGAAATGGAGGGGGGGCAGCACCCGCGGGGGGGGGGGGGGGGTCGGGAGGAGGGATGGAGGCCAGCAGCCGCTTTGGGGGGGGGGGGGTCAGGGGGAGGGGGGAGGGGCGAAAGCGACCGCGTGGGGGGGGGGGGGGGGTCAGGAGGGGGAAATTTGGGGGCCCGAAAGAAGCGCACGGGGGGGGGGGGGGGTCAGGAGGGGGATTGGAGGCGCAGCGGGCCGCAGGGGGGGGGAGGGGGGGGTCGGGAGGAGGGATGGAGGCGCAGCAGGCGCGTGGGAGGGGGGGGGAGGAGGTATGGAGGCACAGCAGGCGCGTGGGAGGGGGGGGGGAGGGATGGAGGCACAGCGGGCGCGTGGGGGGGGGGGGGCGGGGGGGGGGGGAAGGGGGGGCACAGCGGGGGCGGGGGTGGGGGGGGGGGGGAGGGGGGATGGGGGGCACAGCAGGCGCGTGGGGGGTCAAGGGGGGGGGATGGAGGCAGCAGGCGCGGGGGTAGGGGGGGGGAGGGGATGGGGAAACAGCAGGCGCGGGGGAGGGGGCGGGAGGAGGGATGGAGGCGCAGCAGGCGCGGGGGAGGGGGGGGGGGGAGGAGGGATGGAGGCGCAGCAGGCGCGTGGGAGGGGCCGGGAGGAGGGATGGAGGCGCAGCGGGGGCGGGGGGGTGGGGGGGCGGGGCCGGGATGTGGGCGCAGCAGGCCCCGGGGTGGGGGGGGGGCCCGGGCCGGGATGAGGGGGGGCGGGCGGGCGGGGGGGGTTTGGGGGGGGGGCGGGGCCCGGGGGATGAGGGGCGCCGCGGGCCCGGGGGGTGGGGGGGGGGGGGGCCCGGGTTTGGAGGGCGCAGCAGGCGGGGTGGGGGGGGGTTTGGCCGGGGAATGAGGGGGCGCGGCAGGCGGGGGGGGGGGGGGGGGGCGGGGGCCGGGATGAGGGGCAGAGGCCGGGGGGGGGTGCTGGGGGGGATGGGGGGAGCAGGCGCGGGGGGGGGTGCGGGGCCCGGGAGGGAGGGCGCAGCAGGGGGGGGGTGGGGTGCTGGGCCGGGATGAGGGCGCAGCAGGCGCTCGTTGTGGGGGATGTCTGTCAGGGGCAGGGATGGAGGCACAGCGGGCGCTCGGGTCAGGGGCAGGGATGGAGGCACAGCGGGCGCTCGGGTCAGGGGCAGGGATGGAGGCACAGCGGGCGCTCGGGACAGGGATGGAGGCACAGCGGGCGCTGGGGTCAGGGTCAGGGATGGAGGCCCCAGGGGGCCCACTGGGTTTCAGGGACAGGGATGGAGGCACAGGGGGCTCTCGGGTCAGGGACAGGGATGGAGGCACAGGGGGGGCGCGGGGGTTCAGGGACAGGGATGGGGGCCCCCGCGGGCGCTGGGGGACGGGGAAAGGAGGCACAGGGGGCTCGGGTCGGGGGCGGGGAATGGAGGCACAGGGGCGCTGGGGTTCAGGGCACGAGGGAGGCACAATGGGGTTCCTGGGTCGGGGCCCAGGGTTTGGAAAGGCACAGCGGGCGCGGGGGTTTGGGGACAGGGATGGGGGCCAGGGGGCCCCGGGGGGTCGGGGCGGGGGATGGAGGCACGGGGCGGGCGCTCGGGTCGGGGGCAGGGTTTGGAGGCACAGCGGGCGCTGGGGTCAGGGGCAGGGATGGAGGCACAGCGGGCGCTCGGGTCAGGGGCAGGGATGGAGGCACAGGGGGGCGGGGGGGGGGAGGGGGCGGGAGGAGGGATGAGGGCGCAGCAGGCGGGGGGTTTTGGGGGGGGCCTGGGCCGGGAGGGAGGGCGAGCGGGGCGCGGGGTGGGGGGGGGGGGGCGGGGGGGGGGGAATTGGGGGCGCAGCAGGCGCTCGTTGTGGGGGTGTCTTTTCAGGGGCAGGGATGGGGGCAACGGGCGCTGGGTTTCAGGGGCGGGGGATGGAGGCACAATGGGCGCCGGGGTCAGGGGCAGGGATGGAGGCACAATGGGCGCTCGGGTCAGGGGCAGGGGGAGGGGACATGAGGTGCTCAATGCGGTGGTGTCGCCCCCTCCCGGGCATTGGCCCTTCCCTGAACGGGGAAAGGGGGAGCCTGTGCAGCCGCTTCTTCATCCGCTGGGGCCCCACCCTTTAAAGAAGGGTTTCCTCTTTCCGCCCCAGGATCAGCTCCTCAGCCTTGGGATCCTCGCTCCATCTTTGCTCGCAGTTCCTGCTTCATCTTGTGCAGAGTCTGGGCAGGGACAGAAGTGCGGTTATTGGGGATCAGGGTTGGGGGTGCGGGGTGGGGGGGGGGGGGGGGATTTAGGACACTCACTTTAGACTGCGTCTTCTCCTGGGCTTGGGAAATCCTGCCCCCCTCTTGAGTAACGGTTTTCGGCCAACAAAGGGGGGAACAAAGGGGAAAGTGATGAGACGCTGGCTGCAATAGTGACAGCACTGCAGCTGTGGCCACGCGACACCTACCTGATCCTTGTAGTAGTTCTCCATGGACTCCAGCTCGTCCTTGTGCCTCTTCCTCTGCTCCTCGCGCTGGTCCTTGGCGTAAGAGCGGATCTCCCGCAGCCGCTGCTTCTGCAGCTCCAGCCCCTCCTCAAACAGATTCTTAATGATCTAGAGCAGGAGAGTGGTCGTTACAGTGTATCAGTGCAGTGTATTCACTCTACTGCTGGGGTAATGGGTTAAGATCTCTGCTTCCTGCCAATGAAGGAAACTACCTGACCTTTTCCGTTTGCATAGCTGAGGGGTTGTTACAATGTATCAGTGCATTGTATCTTCCGTGCATACACTCTACTGCTGGGGTATTAGGTAAAATTCTGCACCCTTCACAGAAAATGGGTTAAGAGCTCTGCTTCCTGGCAATGAATGGAAACCTTTATAACTTCCACTGATCTTGTCCTGTCTGCTTCACTTTTGGCAATTCTCTGGAGCAGCACAGGGCATGGTCTGTTACAGTGGATCAGTCTGCATAGGACTGGATAAGATTGTAACAACCCCTCAGCTGTGACCAGTAGATAATTACCCTTCACAGCAAGCAGAGATCTGAGTATAGTAAAGACTTGTGCCCCGGACTGGGGATGCACTCCTGCCCCACTCACTCGCTCCTCTCTGGTCCTCGCCCTCATGAGCTTGGCGCGGAGCTGCACGTGGTAGTCGTCATAGTATCGCTTTGCCCGCGCCACCTGCTGCCGATTCTCCCGCATCCGGTTCTGCGCCGTTTTCTGCAGCCGGATCCGATCCTTGAAGTCTTTCTGCAATGAGATCATATAGGACTGTTTCTTAAAGGGGTTGTCTCACTACAAGAATTGCTTTTTATTTTAAAGATCTTGCAACAACAAGTCACTTTGCAGTATGTGTCCATTAACAGTGTCCTACCTATTCCTAGATATCCCCTCTTGTATGGGCTGCATCCGCTCCTCAGGTCGCTATAGCTACAGACCTGTTTGATCTATCCTGATAGGCTGCCAGCACTGGTTGCTATAGCTACAGACCTGGCTTCTACTGCAGCCTAGTAGAAAGCAGTAAACACGCCCCTGAATTCAAAGTGAAACCAAGAAAACAGGACTGAGGTGAGATAAATCAATGTAGTGAGACAACCCCTTTAAGGACCGCGCACCGTCTTTTGGCGTTGGCTGGTGCGGGTCGTTTGCCTGCAGCAACGTCTTTTGGCGTCGCTGCAGACATCGGGGTTTGCAGCGCCCGGCGCCGCCACTGCGCTGAGATCGGGGCTATACTACACACTGTACTACACAGCCCCGATCCCAGAGCATGTCCTCCGAGCACCAGGGAGTGGGGAAACCTCCGCAACGCAGTGCTTTAACCCTTTGATTGCGGCGGTGCGTTACTGCAGCACAATCAGAGGGTTTCCCTGCTCTGTCGGGTGATCAGAACGCCCGGTGACCCGACAGAGCCAGGGAACAGCAACACAGTCAGCCCTGGGGACCTAGAGTAGCCCCAGAGCTTTCTATGTAACAAGCCAAAGACCAGGACACACTGTGTACTGTCCAGATCACTGCCTGTGTCAGACTGACACATATTATAATGTATTAGTAATGTATTAGCATATTGATATATGCTAAGTGTAAAAAAAAAAAAAAAAAAAAGTTCTCCCTACATGGGATTTAAAAAGTAAAAAAAAGAAATAAATAATTAATAAAAAATAATTGTGCATATATTACACAAAAAAAACCTACACATATTAGGTATCCACACGACCGTAATAACCTGTAGAAGTAATCTAGCAAGTTATTAAGTGTGAAATGTGAACGGTGTAAAAGATGTAAAACAAAAACATTTAAAAAAAAAAAATCTGCAATTATTTATAAGTGAACTGAAACTATTCCCCCATAAAGTACAACTTGTCCAGAACGAGGCCTCGTCCAAATGCGTCACTGAAAAAATACAAAAGTTATAACGGTTGAAACGCAAGGAGGCAAAAAACGAAAAAAACCTTCTGGTCATTCACTACTTTTCAGTCGTTCGGCTTAAGGGGTTAAAATATTCCTTATGTTGTCAAGACCTCTGCTTGCTGTCAGTGGAAACCAAACTTATTGCTGTTCACGCAAGTGAAAGTTTGCTGCAACGTCTCCGCTGCATGGGCAGGAATATGTCCGGTCAGGGAAGGCAAGCAGAGCTCTTGCAGGAGCCGGCCCCGATAGTACAAGCTGTGGGTAGTTTTAGTCACTGACCAGACGCTGGTTGTGCCCCTGCTCCCTCTGGATGAGCGCTACGAGGAGGTCGTGCTTCCTGTGGGCGTCCTGCACCTGTGGAGCGACAACAATCGGGGTTACTCGCCCATCACGGGTGACCGCTCCCACCAGTGGGTGAGGACGGAGCAACATCTCACCTCTTTCTGGAGCTGGCGCTCGCTCCGCTCGTCTTCCTGGCCAGACCTGGCGAGCTGCTCCACCTGCGCCAGCTGCCCCCTCCACATGGCGCCCAGCGTGTGCTGCGAGATCCGTAGGTGCGGAAATTCCTCCAGCAAAAGCGGCAACAAATCGTTCTCCTTAATCTTCACTGCAAAGATGAAGAAGGGGGCGGTTCAGCGGGGCGGGCGGCAGCGACGTCCACACGGCGGCGGCAGCGACAGCCACACCGCAGCGACAGCCACACGCCAGCGACGGCCACACGGTGGCAGCGGGCAGTGCAGCGAAGGCCACACGGCGGCGGCAGCGACGGCCACAGCGGGCAGTGCAGCGACGGCCACACGGCAGCGACGGCCACACGGTGGCAGCGGGCAGTGCAGCGAAGGCCACACGGCTGGCGGCAGCGACGGCCACAGCGGGCAGTGCAGCGACGGCCACACGGCAGCGACGGCCACACGGCGGCGGCAGCGACGGCCACACAGCGGTGGCGGGCAGTGCAGCGACGGCCACACGGCGGCGGCAGCGACGGACACACGGCGGCGGTGGGCGGCAGCAGCGGGCGGGGCAGCGACGGGCACACGGCGGCGGCAGCGTTGGGCACACGGTGGCGGCGGGCGGTGCAGCGACGGGCACACGGCGGCAGCACTTACTCCGGTTTGCAGGCTTCTGGAGGTTGGGGGTCCAGCGCTTCGGCCGGGTCTGTTTTGCAGCGTAAACCTTTTCTGGATGAGACTTTTTCGGAGTCGCCTCGAAGACGTTCGCTTGAAGTTCTTGTTCCTATAGATTACAAGGAGAATAGTGAGTGCCCACAGCGCCACCGCACGATCAGGCCAGAAGCGGTACTACACCTCTGCCATGTTCCGCACCTCCTCCCGTAAACCGGCCTTCAGCTGCGACAACTTCTGCTTCTCCGACTCCTCAAAATCTTTTAACTCGTCCTCGTAGGCTTTCTGCAGCAGCTGGGATGCGAAAGGGGGAAAGGACAGACTGAAAATAGACCCCGGAGGCTTCTACTCCTCTGTAGAGGCAGCCACGTCCCTGACCCCTCCATGCTTTACACTGCAGCTCTGCTGAGAGGAGGAGCCCCTAAAAGGGCGGAGCTTAACCGTGTCTTGAGCCGCTCCAGATCCAGCTCTTTCTGGACGTCCCTCCGGATCTTGCCCGTCTCGCCTTTGCCGTCCTTATTCAGAGCGTCTTCGAACTTGGCAGAGAGGGATGGTCGGGGAGGCGGCAGCGGGGAGGAGGAGAGCGAGCGCGGCCTGGCAGCGGGGGGCTGCGTGTGCGGAGAGGCTGCAGGGAGGGAGGGGTAGCAGGTTATAGAATAGTCACGGCCCCTCCCACAGGGAGGCCACGCGGAGTCACGGCCCCTCCCGCAGGGAGGCCACGCGGAGTCACGGCCCCTCCCGCAGGGAGGCCTCGCGGAGTCACGGCCCCTCCCGCAGGGAGGCCACGCGGAGTCACGGCCCCTCCCGCAGCGAGGCCACGCGGAGTCACGGCCCCTCCCGCAGCGAGGCCACGCGGAGTCACGGCCCCTCCCGCAGCGAGGCCACGCGGAGTCACGGCCCCTCCCGCAGCGAGGCCACGCGGAGTCACGGCCCCTCCCGCAGCGAGGCCACGCGGAGTCACGGCCCCTCCCGCAGCGAGGCCACGCGGAGTCACGGCCCCACCCGCAGGGAGGCCACGAGCAGTCGGTCAGGTCCGTACCGTGCAGCCGCTTCTTGCGGCGGATCTCCATGATGCTGTCGCTGTGCTGGGAGAGCTTGTCGTCCTCCTTCAGCTCGCTGCTCGGACCCCCCAGCGCTGCCTTCAGCATCTGCCAACAGGACACAGGGTAAGTGCCAGGGCGGCAGCACAGGGGGCGCTGTACCCCGCACGTCGCCCCACTCACCCGGTCCAGCTCATCCAGGCGGCGCGCCAGCTTCTCCGACATCTCCTGCAGCTCCAGCTCTGACAGTCTGTTCCGGGCTCTCTGGACGGACAGCGGCTCGTCTGCCAGCGACAGGGGAGGGTGGTCCTGGGGACTGAGGGGGCAATTAGAGGCGTCACTCTGGGCACAACATCTGACCGCAAGCAATGGAGTCTGGGTGAGGGGCAACTGGGAATGCACTGGTTACAGCACGCTGCATACTGGTCACAAAATTGCAGGTACTGGTTATCCCACAGCATGAACTGGTCAGCGGACATTGTGCACTGGTTACAACATGTGTTGTACTGGTCAGAGGATGGTGGGGACTGGCTAGAGCTGACTCAGTACTGATTACAGTGTGTTGTGTACTGGATATAATGTGCTCTGCACTGGTTACGGCGCCCTCATTACTGGTCAGAGGATACTGTGCACTGGTTACGGCACCCTCATTACTGGTCAGAGGATACTGTGCACTGGTATATGCGCCTCATTACTGGTCAGAGGATACTGTGCACTGGTTACGGCACCCTCATTACTGGTCAGAGGATACTGTTGCACTGGTTACGGCGCCCTCATTACTGGTCAGAGGATACTGTGCACTGGTTACGGCGCCCTCATTACTGGTCAGAGGATACTGTGCACTGGTTATGGCGCCCTCATTACTGGTCAGAGGATACTGTGCACTGGTTACGGCACCCTCATTACTGGTCAGAGGATACTGTGCACTGGTTACGGCGCCCTCATTACTGGTCAGAGGATACTGTTAGCTGGTTAAGGCGCCCTCATAGCTGGTCAGAGGATACTGTGCACTGGGTTTACTGGTCAGCCTCATACTGGTAGGATACTGTGCACTGTGCCTACTTACTGGTCAGAGGGATACTGTGCACTGGTTATGGCCCTGTATGGGCCCTCATTACTGGTCAGAGGATACTGTGCACTGGTTATGGCGCCCTCATTACTGGTCAGAGGATACTGTGCACTGGTTATAGCACTCATTACTGGTCAGAGGATACTGTGCACTGGTTACGGCGCCCTCATTACTGGTCAGAGGATACTGTGCACTGGTTATAGCACTCATTACTGGTCAGAGACTACTGTGCACTGGTACGGCGCCCTCATTACTGGTCAGAGGATACTGTGCACTGGTTACGGCACCCTCATTACTGGTCAGAGGCTACTGTGCACTGGCTATAGCACTCATTACTGGTCAGAGACTACTGTGCACTGGCTATAGCACTCATTACTGGTCAGAGGCTACTGTGCACTGGCTATAGCACTCATTACTGGTCAGAGGATACTGTGCACTGGTTACGGCGCCCTCATTACTGGTCAGAGGATACTGTGCACTGGTTACGGCGCCCTCATTACTGGTCAGAGACTACTGTGCACTGGTTATGGCGCCCTCATTACTGGTCAGAGTATACTGTGTACTGGTCATGGCGCCCTCATTACTGGTCAGAGACTACTGTGCACTGGTCATGGCACTGTCATTACTGGTCAGAGGATTCTGGATATAGTGCCCTCTGCCCTGACTCGCTCTCCTTATCCCTCACCTCAGCAGTGAATACTCGGCCTCTTCGGCGCCCCCCTCGTCATCCGTCTGTCCGCTCGTCTCTGCCCCATCCTGCCCGGAGCTCTGCAGCGTCATCAGCCGCACATCAGGGCGAGTGCGAAAGGCAACTCTCTTCTGTCCTAAGTGAACCTGGAAAACCGGATCCGTTTACAAGCTGACCCCACCCAGACCGGCAGCACGGCTCCATCAGCACCCGCTCCTGCACCGCACTAAGTGATGGGGTGACCCCCACTAACCCCTTATCCCCCGCACCTCACGTGACGCCTCCTTAGGGCCCCTCCTCTCCGGAGATTTCGCTGGTTTCGATATCCGACTGAAGTCTGAAAAAAAGAGGAAGCACAGATCATGGCTAATGCTCTAGTCACAGCCAAAGCTGCAAGCACCAATCTTATTCCAACCCTTCAGATTACCTCCATTAGTGAGGCCAGGGCCCCCAGGAACCTCGCTTCCATCCGCACGCTGCTTGCTCCTTGCTTTGGGAGAAGGTCCGGCACTGCCCAGCGACACCTGGATGTGTCTGTCCACAACTCGCGGCTGGTTCTCCGTGGGCTGATACGGGTGTCGAAGAGGAATGGCGGTCGGCGGCGCCCGGTGACTGGGCCGTGTAGTGCTCTCTCGCTCATCTAAGGAATGTCCATTCATATAGAGGCTTCCTAGAAAGAGCAACTCGATGAGCGCCCCCTAGGGGGAGAGTACAGAAACAGCAGTACCAGCTAACTCACCATCGCCCCCTGTGCGGACAGGCCAGGGGGCCGGCGGCAGCTCCACAGCAGTGGACTGAGGGGTTGGCAGCAGCGGTGGCTCCACAGCAGCGGGCCAGGGGGTCTGGGGCGGTGGCTCCACAGCATTGGGCCGGGGGGTCGGCAGCAGCGGCGGCTCCACAGCAGCGGGCCGGGGGGTCGGCAGCAGCGGCGGCTCCACAGCAGCGGGCCGGGGGGTGGGCTCCACATCCAGACCTGTCATGACATTGCAGAACACCCGTCAGTACAGGCTGAATACTCCGGCAGCTCCTCACAGCCCATCGTCCTCTCCACTCACCTCTCAGTGTGAACGTGTGCGCCGTGTCCCCCAAACGGATCAGTTCTGCTGTAGATTCGGAGCCGTCCGCCCCCCAGGAAGGAGGATGGAGGTCGGAGGAGAGGGACCTGCAGGAGTCATGGGGTTAGGATCATGGACAGTATAGTTCAGGCATCCTCAAACTGCGGCCCTCCAGCTGTTGGGAAACTACAACTCCCGTCATGCCCACTGTTATAGATTATACAAATGCATGATGGGAGTTGTAGTTTCCCAACAGCTGGAGAGCAGACGTTAGAAGATGCCTGGTATAGTTGGTGGAGAGCGCCGCACCTCTCGTCTTACCCTATAGATGGAGGCGGCCGGAGAGACGGAGGGACGCCCTTATCTCTGGGAGCCTCCTCCGGACGTCCCCTCAGGTAGGGATCCTTGTAATCCAAATCTAGGAAAGATCAATACAGATTGGATGAATCCACCCGGCTGCCTTATACCCCAGAGCTGCGCTCCTGAGGCTAATCGCATACGTTGTGGGATGAGCCGCCACTTTCCTACCTCCGTTCTGGGAGGACGCCTCACTGATCTGCTCCGTCAGATACTCCAGCAATCCATCAAATATCTCAAGGAGGTTCTTGATGGACTCGCAGTCTCCTCGGACGATGTTCTCTCCTGAAGGAAGAAAAAATTAGTGAGCATCAGGGATGTGTGATCATCATGGGTGTGGGGTGCTAGAGCATCAGGGATGTGTGATCATCATGGGTGTGGGGTGCTAGAGCATCAGAGATGTGTGATAATCATGGGTCGGTGGGGTGGGGGGGTTGAGCATCGAGATGGTGATATCATGGGCGTGGGGTGCTAGAGCATCGGGATGGGTGATAATCATTGGGTGTAGTCTGGGGTGGGGGGCGACAGCATCAGGATGTGTGATCATCATGGGTGTGGGGTGCTAGAGCATCAGGGATGTGTGATAATAATGGGGGTGGGGTGCTAGAGCATCAGAGATGTGTGATAATCATGGGCGTGGGGTGCTAGAGCATCAGAGATGTGTGATCATCATGGGCGTGGGGTGCTAGAGCATCAGAGATGTGTGATCATCATGGGTGTGGGGTGCTAGAGCATCAGAGATGTGTGATCATCATGGGCGTGGGGTGCTAGAGCATCAGGGATGTGTGATCATCATGGCGTGGGGTTCTATAGCCTCAGAGATGTGTGAGCATCATGGGCGTGGGGTGCTAGAGCATCAGAGATGTGTGATCATCATGGGCGTGGGGTGCTAGAGCATCAGCGATGTGTGATCATCATGGGTGTGGGGTGCTAGAGCATCAGGGATGTGTGATCATCATGGGTGTGGGGTGCTAGAGCATCAGAGATGTGTGATCATCATGGGTGTGGGGTGCTAGAGCATCAGGGATGTGTGATCATCATGGGTGTGGGGTGCTAGAGCATCAGGGGGGGGAGATAGTGTGTGAGCATCATGGGTGAGGGGTGCTAGAGCATCAGAGAGGTGTGATCATCATGGGTGTGGGGTGCTAGAGCATCAGAGATGTGTGATCATCATGGGTGTGGGGTGCTAGAGCATCAGGGATGTGTGATCATCATGGGTGTGGGGTGCTACAGCATCGGGATGTGTGATAATCATGGGTGTGGGGTGCTAGAGCATCATGGGTGTGTGATCATCATGGGTGTGGGGTGCTAGAGCATCCGGGCTGTGTGATCATCATGGGTGTGGGGTGCTAGAGCATCCGGGTTGTGTGATCATCATGGGTGTGGGGTGCTAGAGCATCAGAGATGTGTGATCATCATGGGTGTGGGGTGCTACAGCATCAGGGATGTGTGATAATCATGGGTGTGGGGTGCTAGAGCATCAGAGATGTGTGATCATCATGGGCGTGGGGTGCTAGAGCATCATGGGTGTGGGGTGCTAGAGCATCCGGGATGTGTGATCATCATGGGTGTGGGGTGCTAGAGCATCATGGGTTGGGGGTGATCACAGGGTGTGTGGGTGGTGCTAGAGCATCATGGGTGTGTGATCATCATGGGTGTGGGGTGCTAGAGCATCAGGGCTGTGTGATCATCATGGGTGTGGGGTGCTAGAGCATCATGGGTGTGGGGTGCTAGAGCATCAGAGATGTGTGATCATCATGGGCGTGGGGTGCTAGAGCATCAGGGATGTGTGATCATCATGGGTGTGGGGTGCTACAGCATCAGGGATGTGTGATCATCATGGGTGTGGGGTGCTACAGCATCAGGGATGTGTGATCATCATGGGTGTGGGGTGCTACAGCATCAGGGATGTGTGATCATCATGGGTGTGGGGTGCTACAGCATCATGGGTGTGGGGTGCTAGAGCATCAGGGATGTGTGATAATCATGGGTATGGGGTGCTACAGCATCGGGTGTGGTGCTGAATCAGGGGTGTGTGAGCATCTTGGGTGTTGGGTGCTAGAGCATCCGGGATGTGTGATCATCATGGGTGTGGGGTGCTAGAGCATCCGGGATGTGTGATCATCATGGGTGTGGGGTCCTAGAGCATCCGGGATGTGTGATCATCAGGGTGTGCTTTGAGCATCGGGATGTGTGATCATCATGGGCGTGGGGTGCTAGAGCATCCGGGATGTGTGATCATCATGGGCGTGGGGTGTTAGAGCATCCGGGATGTGTGATCATCATGGGCGTGGGGTTCTCTAGCATCCGGGATGTGTGATCATCATGGGTGTAGGGTGCTAGAGCATCCGGGATGAGTGATCATCATGGGTGTGGGGTGCTACAGCATCAGGGATGAGTGATCATCATGGGTGTGGGGTCCTAGAGCATCCGGGTTGTGTGATCATCATGGGTGTAGGGTAATAGAGCATCCGGGATGTGTGATCATCATGGGTGTGGGGTTCTAGAGCATCAGGAATGTGTGATAATCATGGCTGAGGGTTCTAGAGCATCCAAGATGTGTGCTCTTGGTTCTAGAGTTTCAGGATATGCGATTGTCTCCTCTGGTCTAGCGCTTCCAGCTATTCTCATCTCGTAGTTCTAGAACAGTCAGAAGTTGGTGTGTTCTAAATCAGTAATGATTTCCTCTTTTTGGGTTTAGACGTAGGGTTGCTTCATCCGTCTTGTTTCTAGAAGGAAATCATATAATGTTCTAGAACAGTCTAGAGCAGTCTTTGTATATGATGGTTTTCTCTCTTTTCTCTAGAGTCAATAGAGTAGCCTCGTAGAACTGTTTAGAACGGGGGATGTATGAGAAATTATTTGTGATTATTGATGCTAAGTGTTTAAAGGCTCTTCTCCCTCTCGGCTCTAGAGGGTCGGGGGGCGCGCGCCGGTCCCGTCCGGCTCGGCTCTGAGCGGTCGGGTGGCGCGCCGCGTCCCTTTCGGCTCTGAGCGGTCCCCCTGGCGCGCCGCGTCCGTCTCGGGTCGGCTTTGAGCGGTCGGTGCGCCGCCGTGGGCTCGGTCTAGAGCGGGCGGTGCGGCGCGTCGCCCGGCTCGGTCTAGAGCGGTCGGTCGGCGCCCTTCCCCGTCTCGGCTCAAACGGTCGGTGCGGGGCCCCTCGTCCCCTCTGGCCTGGCGGTCCGTGCGGCCCCCGCGTCCCCTTCGGCTTTGAGCGGTGGTGGGGCCGCCGTCGTCCTCTCGGCTCTAGGGGGTCGGGGCGCGCCGTGTCCCCTTCGGCCCTAGGGGTCGGGCGCCGCCCTGTCCCGTCTGGCTTGAGCGGGGCGGGGGCGCGCGCCGTCGTCCCCTCTCGGCTCTAGAGCGGGGGTGCGGCGCCGTCTCCCGTCTCGGGTCTTGGCGGCTGGCCGCGCCGTCGTCCCCTCTCGGCCTAGAGCGGGTTTGGTTGCGGCCCGTCGTCCGTCTCGGTCTGAGCGGTCGTGGCGCGCCCTGTCCCCTTCGGCTTAAGGGTCGTTTTCGCGCGCCCTCGTCCCCCTGGCTCTAAAACGGTCGGTTGCGGCGCCGTCGTCCCCTCTCTAAGAGGTCGGGGCGCGCCCGTCGTCCCCCTCCCGGTTAAGCGGCGGTGCGCGCGCCGTCGTCCCCTCCCGGCCCTAAGGGGGGGTTGGGGCGCCGTCGTCCCCTCCCCGGCTCTAGGGGCGTCGGTGCGCGGCCGTCGCCCGTCCCGGCCAGGCGGGCGGTGGCGGCCGTCGCCCCCCCGGGGTCTAGAGGGTCGGGTGCGCGCGCCGTGTCCCGTCCGGTCTAGAGCGGTCGGTGCGCGCGCCCCGCCCGCTGGCTCTAGAGGGGGTCGGTGCCGCGCCCTGTCCCGTCCCCCCTCTTGAGCGGTCGGTGCGCGCGCCGTCGTCCCGTCTCGTCTCGGCTCTAGAGCGGTCGGTGCGCGGTGCTCCCCCTCCGGCTCTAGAGCGGGTGCGCGGTTTTCGCTCGGCCTAGTCGGTCGGGGCTGTGTCTGGCTCTAGGGGGTCGTGCGCGCTGTCGTCTCGGCTCTAGAGCGGTCGGTGCGCACTGTCGTCTCGGCTCTAGAGCGGTCGGTGCGCACTTTTCCCCCGGGTCTGGGGTCTAGAGCGGTCGGTGCGCGCTGTCGTCCCGTCTCGGCTCTAGAGCGGTCGTGCGCGCTGTCGTCCCGTCTCGGCTCTAGAGCGGTCGTGCGCGCTGTCGTCCCGTCTCGGCTCTAGAGCAGTCATTAGCCATTGATTCTATAGGACCCCGGGGCACATACCTGTTATGTGGGACAGGCTGACTTGCAGATAGTCCAGGGCCAGCGAGTCGATCACGGATTGCACGTTGTGGGCGTCATCCTCGGGCGTCCGGGACTCGGGGATGAGATCTGCGGTCACAGGAGCCGTCAGGGCCTGGAACGTTCTGGAGCTTTCTCTTAGGTGTTCTGCTCCGTCCTGCTTGCTGTCAGTGACTGACGACCTGAGGAGACCGCGTCCTGCTCCCCTGGGCTCCAGCGTGTTCCAGGGCGTCAGCGGGGAGCAGAGCCAGGACGAGCTGCAGCCTCTGGTGATCAGTCACTGACAGCAAGCAGAGCTATTGCAGACTACCGCCCCCTCCACCACCTGGCTGATGGGGGCACTGCCGCCCGGCGCCGTCACCTACCTGGTACCTGTTCTCCTAAGATGGCTTCATACAAGGCGACGAAGAAGCGGGCGTCACAGTGCGCCAGCTCCCCGACCAGCAGGTTCAGGTGGCATTTGCTGAGGAGGGCGTTGGCGACGGTCACCCAGTCTGCGGGGCGGAGGACACGGGCGTCAGAGCCAGCCATGGAGGAGAAGCGCGGCCGGGGGCAATCACACTGACCTGTCTCCTGTGTGCACATCGCTCCCGACGCCTCCGGCTGCCCCTACTGGGGTAGAATCAACCGCCAGACGCACCAGCTCCTGGGATCCGCCTCTACTTGCCCCGGCTCAGGGTTGTTGCCCCGGTTGTTACCTCTAGTTGCCCTTGGTCCCGGTTGTTGCCCCAGTTGTTGCCTCTAGTTGCCCTGGTTCCCGGTTGTTGCCCCGGGTCGGGGTCCCGGTTGTTGCCTCTCGTTGCCCGGTTCCGGTTATTGCCCGGGCTGGTTGTTGCTCAGTTGCCCTGGGTCCCGGTTGTTGCCTCTAGTTGCCCTGGGTCCCGGTTGTTGCCCCGGTTGTTACCTCTAGTTGCCCCAGCTCAGGGTTGTTGCCCCAGTTGTTGCCTCTAGTTGCCCTGGTTCCCGGTTGTTGCCCCGGGTCTGGGTGCCGGTTGTTGCCTCTAGTTGCCCTGGGTCCCGGTGGTTGCCCCGGGTGTGGGTGCCGGGTGTTGCCTCTAGTTGCCCCGGCTTCGGGTTATTGCCCCGGGTCTGGTTGTTGCCTCTAGTTGCCCTGGGTCCTGGTTGTTGCCTCTAGTTGCCCTGGTTCCCGGTTGTTGCCCCGGGTCTGGGTCCCGGTTGTTGCCTCTAGTTGCCCCGGCTTCGGGTTATTGCCCCGGGTCCTGGTTGTTGCCTCTAGTTGCCCTGGGTCCCGGTTGTTGCCTCTAGTTGCCCTGGGTCCCGGTTGTTGCCCCGGTTGTTACCTCTAGTTGCCCCGGCTCAAGGTTGTTGCCCCAGTTGTTGCCTCTAGTTGCCCTGGGTCCCGGTTGTTGCCCCGGTTGTTACCTCTAGTTGCCCTGGGTCCCGGTTGTTACCTCTAGTTGCCCCGGCTCAGGGTTGTTGCCCCAGTTGTTGCCTCTAGTTGCCCTGGGTCCCGGTTGTTGCCTCTAGTTGCCCTGGGTCCCGGTTTTTTGCCCGGGTTGTTACCTCTAGTTGCCCCAGCTCAGGGTTGTTGCCCCAGTTGTTGCCTCTAGTTGCCCTGGTTCCCGGTTGTTGCCCCGGGTCTGGGTCCCGGTTGTTGCCTCTAGTTGCCCCGGCTTCGGGTTATTGCCCGGGTCTGGTTGTTGCCCTGTTGCTGGGTCCTGGTTGTTGCCTCTAGTTGCCCTGGTTCCCGGTTGTTGCCCCGGGTCTGGGTCCCGGTTGTTGCCTCTAGTTGCCCTGGGTCCCGGTTGTTGCCTCTAGTTGCCCTGGGTCCCGGTTGTTGCCCCGGTTGTTACCTCTAGTTGCCCCAGCTCAGGGTTGTTGCCCCAGTTGTTGCCTCTAGTTGCCCTGGGTCCCGGTTGTTGCCCCGGGTCTGGGTCCTGGTTGTTACCTCTAGTTGCCCAGGCTCAGGGTTGTTGCCTCTAGTTGCCCTGGGTCCCGGTTGTTGCCCCGGGTGTGGGTGCCGGTTGTTACCTCTCGTGGCCCCGGCTCAGGGTTATTGCCCCAGGTCCCGGTTGTTGTCTCTAGTTGCGCTGTGTAGCGGTCGTTGCACCGGGTCTGGGTCCCGGTTGTTACCTCTAGTTGCCCCGGCTCAGGGTTATTGCCCCGGGTCCCGGTTGTTGCCTCTCACACTTAGTAGTTTAGGGCATTTAAACCGCCACTGAGCTGTGATTGGTCGCCTCTGTCCCGGCTGTTGCTTCCGGATATGACGTCACTTTCCCCCCTCCTAAATCCGATGTAATTTCTATACGAGTGTTGGGGACCCGGTCCCGGGACTGAAACCCGGAAACACAAGTCCGAGCGCGGGGGGAAAATGACGAGCGGCGACCGAAAAGAAGTCCGCACCCGCCACCCTGGATACCTCCGCTGTCATGTAGCGCCGGCAATTACGTCACCACACCCAGAGCCAGCCAAGGGCGGGGCCGGAAGTGGACTGCGCGCGCAACCGCTCCTGTTACCACGGTGATGAGTGTCTGTTCTATAGCGGGGGATTCTGGGAAGAAAGCGCCGGGACTCGGCAACCAATCAGAGCTCAGCTTTCATATTATCTGGTTGCTATGGGCTGTGACTGGTTTCTAGGGGCAACAAAGAGGGCTCATCCTGGTGCTCATCCTATAACTAGTGACTGTGGATACCGCAGTGTCCCTCATCAGGCTATGTTCACACTGCGCACTGTACGCGCCGACATACGCCGGCCAGCTTAGAAGTGCTCGCTGGCAGCTGGGTCCCATTGATTTTCACTGTCTCCGTGCACGTATTGAAGAGCGCAATTACCCCCCGAAATACACCGTGTGAATATATACAGCCCAGCACACAGTATCACACATGATGGGATTAGATGGCTCAGTGGTTAGCACGGTGCAACACGGAGGTTCAGTGGTTAGCATGGTGCAGCACGGAGGTTCAGTAGTTAGCACGGTGCAGCACGGAGGTTCAGTGGTTAGCATGGTGCAGTGAGGTGGCTGAGTGGTTAGCACGGTGCAGCACAGAGGTTCAGTGGTTAACATGGTGCAGTGAGGTGGCTCAGTGGTTAGCACGGTGCAGCACGGAGGTTCAATGGTTAGCACGGTGCAGTGAGGTGGCTGATTGGTTAGCACGGTGCAGCACGGAGGTTCAATGGTTAGCACGGTGCAGCACGGTGGTTCAGTGGTTAGCACGGTGCAGTTAGTTGGCTGTGTGGTTAGCACGGTGCAGTAAGGTGGCTCAGTGGTTAGCACGGTGCAGTGAGGTGGCTCAGTGGTTAGCACATTGCAGCGTGGAGGTTCAGTGGTTAGCACGGTGCAGCACGGAGGTTCAGTGGTTAGCACGGTGCAGTGAGGTGGCTGAGTGGTTAGCACGGTGCAGCACAGAGGTTCAGTGGTTAGCACGGTGCAGTGAGGTGGCTCAGTGGTTAACACGTTGCAGTGAGGTGGGACAGTGGTTAGCACGGTACAGCACGGAGGTTCAGTGGTTAGCACGGTGCAGCACGGAGGTTCAGTGGTTAGCACGGTGCAGTGAGGAGGCTGAGTGGTTAGCACGGTGCAGTGAGGTGGGACAGTGGTTAACATGGTACAGCACGGAGGCTCAGGGGTTAGCATGGTGCAGCACGGAGGTTCAGTGGTTAGCACGGTGCAGCACGGAGGTTCAATGGTTAGCACGGTGCAGTGAGGTGTGCTGATGGTTAGCACGGTGCAGTGAGGGGCTCAGTGGTTAACACGTGCAGTGAGGTTGGGCAGTGGTTAGCACGGTACAGCACGGAGGAGTTCAGTGGTTAGCACGGTGCAGCACGGAGGTTCACTGGTTAGCACGGTGCAGTGGGTGGCTGAGTGGTTAGCACGGTGCAGTGAGGTGGGACAGTGGTTAACAGGTACAGCACGGAGGCTCAGTTGTTAGCACGGTGCAGCACGGAGGTTCAGTGGTTAGCACGGTGCAGTGAGGTGGCTGAGTGGTTAGCACGGTGCAGAAAGGTGGCTCAGTGGTTAGCACGGTGCAGTGAGGTGTCTCAGAAGTTAGCACAGTGCAGCACGGAGGTTCAGTGGTTAGCACGGTGCAGCACGGAGGTTCAGTGGTTAGCACGGTGCAGTGAGGTGGCTGAGTGGTTAGCACGGTGCAGTGAGGTGGCTCAGTGGTTAGCACGTTGCAGTGAGGTGGGACAGTGGTTAGCACGGTACAGCACGGAGGTTCAGTGGTTAGCACGGTGCAGTGAGGTGGCTGAGCGGTTAGCATGGTGCATTGAGGTGGCTCAGTGGTTAGCACGGTGCATTAAGGTGGCTCAGTGGTTAGCACGGTGCAGTAAGGTGGCTCAGTGGTTAGCACTGTGCATTGAGGTGGCTCAGTGGTTAGCATGGTGCATTGAGGTAGCCCAGTGGTTAGCATGGTGCAGTGAGGTGGCTCAGTGGTTAGCACGGTACAGTGTGGTGGCTCAGTGGTTAGCACGGTCCAGTGTGGTGCCTCAGTGGATAGCACGGTGCAGCACGGTGGGTCAGTGGTTAGCACGGTGCAGTGAGGGGGCGCAGTGGTTAGCACGGTGCAGTGAGGTGACTCAGTGGTTAGCACGGTACAGTGTGGTGGCTCAGTGGTTAGCACTGTACATTGTGGTGACTCAGTGGTTAGCACGGTGCAGTGAGGTGGCTGAGTGGTTAGCACGGTGCAGTGAGGTGGCTCAGTGGTTAGCACGGTACAGCACGGTGGCTCAGTGGTTAGCGCAGTGGCTAGCATGGGGCAGTGCGATGGCTCAGTGGCTAGTATGAGCAGCATGGTGGCTCAGTGATTAGCATGGGACTCAGTGGGTAGTATGGTGCAGCACTGGGACAGGATAGAATTAGATACCCGGCTCAGCAGACAGTATCACACAGGATAGGATTAGATACACAGCTCAGTAGACGGTATCACACAGGATAGGATTAGATACACAGCTCAGCAGACAGTATCACACAGGATAGGATTAGATACACGGCTCAGCAGACAGGATCACACAGGATAGGATTAGATACACGGCTCAGCAGACCGTATCACACAAGATAGGATTAGATACACAGCTCAGAAGACAGTATCACACAGGATAGGATTAGATACACAGTTTAGCAGTACTATCACACAGGATAGGATTAGATACACAGTCAGCAGCGTATATCACACAGGATAGGATTAGATACACGGCTCAGCAGACAGGATCACACAGGATAGGATTAGATACACGGCTCAGCAGACCGTATCACACAAGATAGGATTAGATACACAGCTCAGTAAACGGTATCAGACAGGATAGGATTAGATACACGGCTCAGCAGACAGTACCACACAGTATAGGATTAGATACAGCAGCTCAGCAGACAGTATCACCCAGGATAGGATCAGAAACACAACTCAGAAGACGGTATCACACAGGATAGGATTAGATACAGCTCAGCAGACGGTATCACACAGGATAGGAGTAGAAATACAGCTCAGCAGACGGTATCACACAGGATAGGATTAGATACACCACTCAGCAGAGAGTATCACACAGGATAGGATTAGATACACAGCTCTGCAGACAGTATCGCACAGGATAGGATTAGATACACAGCTCAGCAGACGGTATCACACAGGATAGGATTAGATACACAGCTCAGCAGACGGTATCACACAGGATAGGATTAGATACACAGCTCAGCAGACAGTATCACACAGGATAGGATCAGATACACAGCTCAGCAGAGAGTATCACACAGGATAGGATTAGATACACAGTCAGCAGACAGTATCGGCACAGGAATAGGATTAGATACACAGCTCAGCAGACGGTTACACACAGGATAGGATTAGATAACAGCCCGCAGACGTATCAACGGTAGGGTTAGATACACAGTCAGGGGTATCACAAGGATAGGATTAGATACACGGCTCAGCAGACGGTATCACACAGGATAGGATTAGATACACAGTCAGCAGACGGTATCACAGAGGATAGGATTAGATACACAGCTCTCAGCAGACAGTATCACACAGGATAGGATTAGATACAAGCTCAGCAGAGGTATCACACAGGATTAGGATTAGATACACGGACTCAGCAGATGGTATCACACAGGATAGGATTAGATACACGCTCGCAGACGGTATCACACAGGATAGGATTAGATACACAGCCTCAGCAGACGATATCACACAGAATAGCATTAGATACAGCTCAGCAGACGGTATCACACAGGATACGATTAGATACACAGCTCAGCAGACGATATCACACAGGAGAGGATAAGATAAACAGCTCAGCAGACGGTATCACACAGGATAGGATTAGATACACAGCTCAGCAGACGTATCACACAGAATAGGATTAGATTACAAGCTCAGCAGACGGTATCACACAGGATAGGATTAGATACACAGCTCAGCAGACGGTATCACACAGGATAGGATTAGATACACAGCTCAGCAGACGGTATCACACAGGATAGGATTAGATACACGGCTCAGCAGACGGTATCACACAGGATAGGATTAGATACACAGCTCAGCAGACGGTATCACACAGGATAGGATTAGATACACAGCTCAGCAGACAGTATCACACAGGATAGGATTAGATACACGGCTCAGCAGACGGTATCACACAGGATAGGATTAGATACACAGCTCCCAAAAATCCAGAGCGAGTATCACACAGGATAGGATTAGATACACAGCTCAGCAGACGGTATCACACAGGATAGGATTAGATACAGCAGCTTGGATTTGAAGAATCGCTTCTGTAGTGAGAAAGGCATAGTCTGTCTGTCTGTCTTTGTGATGTTTCAGTAAACTGTCCATTTTTTTGTTATAATGCCGTTATATGTTGCTCCCTTTCTACTTTCATGAAGTATCTCCTCCCTGATGGGATTAGGTCTGGGTGGGGTCTGTATCACCCCTGGGGGGGGGGCACATTTCCTATTCTTCTCATTATACTGGATGGGTTGGGGGTATTTACGGTCCGGCCCTTCCTCCCCCTATGATTTCCATGAGAATGGCCCCGGGTGTGTGCACTGCAGCCCCATGTGGATAATTCGGCAGCCCCAGTGTCTCCTCTGCTCCAGGCTTTATACTGTTTGTATTGTGTCTGTTCTTCTATCCTGTACATTGTACAGCGCTGCGGAATATGTGGGCGCTATAGAAATAAAGATGATTATGATGGTGATCTATACTGTGATATCTCTTCCTGGTAACAATGTACTTTTTTTTATCCCTATGCTGACCTATATCTTGTGCGTTTTAGGCTGATGCTGCCTTATTCCTCTTGTGCCCAATTCTGTAAATGTATTTGGAAATTTGAATAAAAATTATGTAAAAAAAAAAAAAAAAGATGATTATTACAGGGACCTGCGCCGCCATTGGATCAGAATCACAGTGCGGTGACCGGCTCCATTACATGGAGAGGTGCCAGATTATAGATTACCAGACAATACAGATTATCAGAGAGTACAGATTATCAGAGATTACAGATTATCAGAGATTACAGACTCAACACTCAGATTAAAGGAATTTTCCATAGAATTTTTATTACAGGGACCTGCACCACAAGGCTTAGTACAACCACTGGATCAGAATCAGAGCGCGGTGATCCGCTACATTACATGGAGAGGTGCCAGATTTCAGATTATCAGAGATTACAGTTTCTAGATTACAGAGTATTAGAAAGTATGGACTCAACATTTCAGATTAAAGGGGAAATTTTTCCCTTAATTTTTTTTACAGGGGGCCCGCGGCCCCAATGCTTAGTAAACCCCCTGGATCAGAATTTAGAGCACCCGGGGGCCGTACATTACATGGAGGGTGCCAGGTTTTTAAGGGGTAGTTTCAGAATTTTAGGGTTACAGAGTATTAGAAAGTTTTGGATTCAACACTCCCGGATTAAAAGAAATTTTTTATTGAATTTTTTTTACAGGGACCTTTCCCCCGGGCCCTTTGTTTTAGAATCAGAGCCCTGGTGACCGGGTCCTTTTCATGGGAGGGGCCAAAATTATAGTTAACCGGAAAAGTACAGATTATCAGAGATTACAGTTTCTAGATTACAGAGTATTAGAAAGTATGGATCTAACACTCTGGATTAAAGGAATTTTCCATTGAATTTTATTAAAGGGGGCCCGCCCACAAAGCTTAGTACAAAAACGGGGTTTATAATTTAGAGCGGGTTGATCCCCTTTCATTACATGGAGAGGGGGCCCGTTTTTCCCGATTTAAAAGATTACAGTTTTAGATTTTCCAAATTATTAGAAAGTATGGGCTCAACATTTTAGATTTAAAAAGGGAATTTTTCCCTTGATCTTTTTTTACCTGGGAAACCCGCGTTGCCTTTGGGGTCAAAAATTCAACAGGGGGGGGCGGGGGGGACCCGGGGTACATTACAAATTTGGTTGGGGGGGCCAGATTTTTTAAATTTACCCCGAGGAAAATAAGATTATTAGAGTTCGGGGCTCAGCAATCCGATTATAGTAAAATTTAATTGAAAAAAAAATTTTTTTTTTTTTTTTAACAGGGGCAGGATTGGGCCAAACCTCAGACCCTCCATTTTTATAAATGAAGATGAGGCGATTATAGGTACAGGGTTTTTGATTTACAAGAAAGTGTGGAAAACATTCCCCCATTTAAAGGAATTTTCCAAATTTATCTTTTTTGGAAAAGGGACCTGCGTTGCCTTGGGGTCAGAATCAGCACGGTGGGCCCGTACATTACATGGAGGGGGTGCCAGATTATAAAATTACCAAGAGTACAGTTATCGAGTACAGTTTCTGATTACGGGCTATTAAAAAAGTATGGATTTTTAAAGGGCCATAAGGGATTGGTTTTATTTCCCCCTTCTTGGGGCCAGGGGAGACTTTTGGAGGGGGATCCTCGATACCCCGGGGTTTTTGACTAATTACGGAAAGGGGGCCCAAATCTGGGGTGGTTGCGGCTGCCCGCCTACCCCATTGCTTGGTCTTTTGGGGTTAAAGAGCTAAAATGGTTTTTAATGCTGTTGGGATGGTTTATAGGTTTTGGGGGGCATGGGGCGTTGGGGGGGAGGGAAAATCTTGTTTTCAAATATGGTCTCGCCCCTTCCCCGGGGACATACTAAACCCCTATCTTTTTGATAAAGAGAGAGAGAATGCAAAAGGGGGCAATTTTTAAAAGTTCCAAATATATTCCCAAAAATTTCAAAAAAGGTTCTTGCGGAAAAGGGTTTTCGGGGCCCCTTTGGAGATTATCAAGCACCGGGGAGGGGGCCGGGGAAAATAAAAAAGAAAAATTGGGGGGCGACGTTTTTACATTTCCTTTTTGGGCCCGGCTGTTTTAATTGGGTTTAAAAAGTTTATTATTATTATTTATTTTTAAAACGCCATTGAATTTTTATTTGGGGCTGTACAAATTTGAGGGGGTTACATATTTAATATATCAAATGAGTTCAATAATAACAATTGATGCTTATAAAAAGGGACAGGGGGGGAGAGGACCCTGCCCGCGAAGGGGGTTTTCAATCTTTTCAAGGAAAGGGAAAAGAAAGGAGGTGCCGGGCAGGGTAGGTTTTTTTTTGGGGAAGCCAATTTGGGTGGAAACTAATTTGTAGGTTATTTGGGGTCCTGAAGAAGGGGGTTTTCAGGTTGCTTTTTTATTGGGAAATGAAATTCCAGAGTCTTTTTGGGTTTGGGGGGTGAGTTCCAGAGTGTGGGTGAAGCGCGAGAGAAGTTTGGGTTGGTTATGTGAGGAGCTGTAAGGGGGAGAGCAGAGGGAAGGTCCTGTGAGGAGTGGAGGTTGTGTGAGGGGAGATATTAAAAATTAGGGCAGAGATGTTAAAGGCAGGGGGCAATGGAGAAATTTGTAGGTGGGTTAGCAACTTGAAATGAGTTTAGGTTTTATTGTTCAGGTATATGGTCAGAAAAGGCTTCGTGTCGCTGTATTTCATGCTTTTTGCCACTAAACACCTATCAATGGAGTTTTGTGGGTATAGTATTTTGGATAAAAACCCTAGCGATGGCAGGAAACTTCAAGTATCGTTTTTATTTTTGTTTTTAAGCATGAGGCAAACATACTCTGACTGTATTTTTGGTCTAATATTATGTTATGGTATAAATCTGACTTTTAAATGTGCATTGTAATGCATAAAATGTGTTGTTGCAATATTATAATAAAGATATCAAATAAAATATGTTAAAAAAAAAAAGAATGTTCTATGTCTTTAATTTGCTCCAGTTAATCAAAGGGATTTTGATACGAAACAAGATAATTGTTGTGGATAAATCCATTTAAAATATGCTCAGGGAGAGGTGGGAGATTGAAAACTGTCCCCCAAAAATTTAAGAGAGGCGGTTTTTTTTTAACCTAAATTCAATTTTTATTAAATTGGGGTGGAGGAGGGTAAACAGTTGGGGGAAGGGAAAGTATGGATTTAACAACCTGGATTAACGGAATTTTTCATTGAACTTTTATTACAGGGACCTGCGCTGCCCTTGGGTCAGAATCAGAGCACGGTGACCTGCTACATTACATAGAAGTGCCAGATTATAGATTACCACAGATTACAGATTTTTACAGTACAGACTCAGCACTCCAGATTATAGGAATTTTCAGAAATTTTTTACGGGGCCTGCACCCCTTCCCCGTGTGCCCTTGGGCAGAAAAGGCGTGGTGCCCCCTAATTTTTCATGGAGAGGTTCAGAATTTAAATATTATAGCAGTAATTTCGTTAACCTTGTTACAGTTATCAGTCAAATTCCCGGGTTATTTTAAAGTTGGCCCCAAATCTCCGGTTTTAAAAACTTTCTATTCGAAAAGGTGCCTCCCGAGGCCGCCACTTTGGATCAGCCCTCCCCCTTTTTGGAGATGCGCTAGTTATTTGTTGTCAGATTACAGGATTACAGATTCTAGATTACAAGAAAAGGGCGGGAATCAAAAAAATCCGGATTAAAGGGAATTTTTTATTGAACTTTTATTAAGGGACCGCGGCCCCTTGGTCAGAAAACGAGAGGTGACCCGAATTTCATGAAGTGCCAGATTATAGATTACCAGGGAGTACAGATTATCAGAGATTACAGACTCAATACTCCAGATTATAGGAACTTTCAATTGAACTTTTATTACAGGGACCTGCACCGCCATTGGATCAGAATCAGAGCGCAGTGACCCTCCACGTTCTAGAGACGCCCCAGATTAGAGAGGACCAGAGTGTGGATTTATTACAGGGATCAGTGCCGGGCCGCATGGGGATGAATGTTCTATTCACAACCGGAAAAAGGTTTGCTTATTGTCAATTCATCACGTCCATAGCAGCGGCCTGAGAGCCAGTCTCCGGGCACACAGCCCCCGGGGGGCATAGCCAGAGGGGTATCATCACCTCACCGCCGGGCGCAGGCGCAACACCCGGGGCGATCAAATAAGATCAAAGTGTCTGCAGAAACAGAATCACTCACTCATCACACTTCACTACTCACTCATCACTCATCACTCACTATCACTCACACTCACCATACTCACTCACTCACTCACTCACTCACTCGCAATGTGGCCGCGCGCGCCGCCTCCTCCCCTTTATATCCCCGTCCAGCTTCCGTTGCCCCGCCCACGTGGCTGCGGCAGGATCCGAGCCGCCATCTTGGTGACTGGCAGAGCTCCCCGTCTCCAGGCTCCCGTTTAGTCGCCGTGCCGGTGCCCGTGTCCGCGGGGGAGGCCTGTATTCTCCGGCCCCAGTTGGGACGGGCCTTTGTGATAGGTGATCTGGGGACGGGTGACAGGGGGGCGGCGGGAGCCGCGCGCCCACAACAAAGATGGCCGCGGAAGGGGGGGTGTTAAGCCCTAGCCTCCTGCGCTGGCGGAGGGATACGGGGGGACGTTTACTTGGGGTGGCATCAGGCTCGTTTCCCCCCTATAAAACCCCGGCTTTCCTCCGCGCAGCCCTCTCCCCGAAACCTCTCGCCGAAACGGACAAAAGGCGTCTCCTGAAAAGGGCTTTTGCATCTTTGGCCTGGTTTTTAAAAACGATAGAGGCCCCCCCCCCCCGGGGACGGGAAGGGTGAGTGGCCCGGGGGGGGGGAAATTTTTTGGGGGGGTTTTTGTTGGGTTTTTTTTCCCGGGGCGGAGGGGGGAAGTGTGGGGGTAATGGGGTTTGGGGTGAGGGGTTTGTTCTCACGGGTGTCGTCCCTATGTGGGGCCCCTTTAATTGTGTGGTGATGTTTTTTTGGGGGGGGACAAAAAATTCCCCCCATGCGGCGGGCGGCGCGACAAAATCCCGGGGCTTCTTTTGTTTCATCAAAAAAGGGCCCGGCGGCTAAAGGGAAGGGGGGGGGGCGGCCCCCCGTGCGATTTAAATGCCGGTCGGGTTTCCCGGCTGCTAACAAATAAAAGATCCCGGGGACCCGCTACCGTTTTAACAAGGACTAGATTTTCCCAAGGGAAAGCTTATAGCGGTGTTTTGTCCCGGGGGAAATTTTACCGTTTATAATGGATTTAGATTTAAAACCCCCCCGCGGCTTTTAGGGGTTTGCTGTCCCGGAAAAGGTTCCCGGGTTTATATTGTATAGAGCATAGTGGGGGGAACGGGGATGCTAGCGTATATAACTTTAAAAAGGGGGGGCCCCCCCGGGGAAAAGTAGCAAATTTTGTTGGTCCGACCCACTCCAGTATACAACGGACTAGAGCAATCACGCGGTCATAGCGCTCTACCGTATATAACTGTGTAGTGCAGCCGCGTGGTGAATTTAGCGGGCTGTGGGGGGCCCTTTTGGGCGGGGTTTTGATAGTCGAGGGGCGGACCCGGGCTACCGTATATAATGGAGTGAAGCGACCGCGGTTTAATAGCTGTTTGATTTCTCCTGTTTTTTAATGATTACCCGATCCCTGCTCCCGAAATATGAGGGGAGTGCCCGGCGGGTAATAGCTGCTTTTTCCCCGGCTTATGACCCGGGGCAGCCGGGGCGGTGAGGGCCGGAGCCGCTCCCGTATAAAAAAGGGGTTAAATTTGCCCCCAGAGCGGGAATTTTGCTGTGGTTTAGTGATTACTGAGGCCTCGCGCCGTTCTACCGAAATTTTAAATCTAAAAACCCTTTGGGTGATGCAGGGGGGGAAAGTCCCCGCCCCCTTTGCTCGGGTACCCGTATTTTAACCCTTGTAGCGCCCCCTGGGCCTTTGAAACCCCGGGTTTTAGTCTTTCCGGTTTTGGTGATGGTCAGCTTTTTGAGTCCGGGAACTCGTTTCTGTTATAACTTGTTAGCTTTGCTGGGGACTTTTTTGGGTTTCTAGTCATTTGATAGTGGGGCAGTGTTGGGGCAGGCGGGGTTTTTCCGCGGGTTATCACCGCGGGGGTTAACCCTTTTTCCTTTTTTTGTGTTTGGGGCCCCTCCCTGATGTTTTGGGAAGGAGCCCCTTTCTGCCTGTTACACCCTACCTGTGTTTTGGACTGACCCAGCTGATAACAAAGCAATAGTTCAGGATGAACCGATGCTGGGGGAAGGGGGAAAGCTTGGGTCCGGGTAAATTACATCTATTGCCGCAATTTTGGGGGGGCCCCCGGCTGTTTGCGGTTTTGGGGGAAAGGGGTCTGGGCCCAAGTAGTTGGGGCCCCTGGCCGCGGGCCCGGCTCTTGCTGGTGCGGGAAAGTCGGGGGGCCCCGGCGGCTCTTGCTGGTGTCGGGCAGCAGTCGGGGCCGGTTGACTTTGGGTACTCGCTGTCCTCGCCCTCTGGGTTCTTGGGATCGCTGAGCGCAGCTTGTTCCGCTCTTCCTGGAAGTCCTGAGGCGGCGGCAGGTGACGTCGCCCTCCCCCTCCTTCCGGGTTTGTCTTTCCCCCCGCCCGCTGAATTTCCCCTTCCCCCAAACTTCAAGTTTTCCAAAAAAAAGGGGGCCCTTTGATCCCCCGGGCGCTTCTGCGGGAAAAACCCCGGTTACTGTACATAATCCATTATAAAAAGGGGTTGGTTTTGAAAAAATCTTTTCTGTTTTTTACCTAATACAGGCCTATTTTGCACCTTCAACTTGCTATTATCTCCATGGCTACCGACCACACTTGTAGTTAGCAGTGGCCAGCAATGTAGTGTCAAACTGACCACAGGGGTAGTGGGGATGCGTGTGGTCACCCGTGTTTAGTCATAGTCTGTAACCATGGAGACAAGAGCAGGTTGAAGATGCATTATAAGCCTGTATTAGGTAAAGCAGACTTTTTTTTTTTTTACATAAAAGGGCATTTTGATTGCTTACTTGACAGTAACTGGCCCTTCCAGCAGCGCTCGCTGTGATCGGAGCGCCCCCTTTTAAAAAATTTCAGCAATGCCCCTTTGGGGGAGGATCCCCGCTTGCTGTAAGGGGAAATTTTGGGGCTGTGGGGATGGGGGCCGGGGGTTTGGGGCCCTGTCCCCTTTTCGCTTGTGTCCGGGGGTCTGTATGACGCCGGGGTTTCCTTTTTTTCAGGTTTGGCGGTGGCCCCCGCTTCGGAGGGAACCGTGGACCATCAGGAAAGTTTGGAAAAACAGGGGGAAACGGGTGGTAAAGAAAAAAATGGAACCTGGAGCAGCTGCCGAAATTTGAGAAGAATTTCTACCAGGAGTCTCCAGATGCGCTGCTTCGTACACCGGTGGGGGTCGGGGGTCCCCCGTTGGCTGAGGGGCCCTGGTTTCACCCGCACCACAGGGGCGGGGTGAGGGGGTCCCCTATAGGGGGGTGAAAACCTGCGGCACAATTTACTCCCCCCCCCTTTGGGCCCCAAACCCTTAGGACTCTGTTTTATAGTGGGAAAAGGGCTCTTCCTTTTCAAACAAGATTCTGGCAAAACCGGGAAAAAGCCCAAGGAAATTAAATGTCCGAAAGGCCCCCAACTGCCCTAAAACCCATCCTTCCAATTCCCCTGAAGGGCCCAAAAACCCAGGTCAGTGGTTTCCCCGGTTTCCCCCCCCGTGTCCCCTGTCTGGGCTGTCCGCCCCCGTGTCACCCTCGTCTGTCTGTCCGCCCCAAAGTTGTTTGGGCCCAACCCCTGTTTTCCCCCCTTTCAGTCGGGCATCATGGAGGGCTGGAAGGGCAGAATTCCCCCCCGGCCCCCCCCCATCCAGGGCCCGGGCTTTGGCCCCTTTGGCCCCCAGCGGATGGGTATGGGGCGGTTTTGGGGGCCCTGAAATGGGTTTGGGGAAAAATTTTTGTAAGTATGCGGGACACGGGAGTCCTGGGGTCTGGTGTTTGGGGGGTTCGCAGTAATGGCTGACCATCTGCTTCTCTCCCGTATTGCTCCCAAAGGGATCGTGGAACCCTTTAACCCCCAACCTTCCTGCGAGAGGGACGGAAACCCAAATTTTAAAGTACCCGGGTTCCCCAATTTTATTATATGGGGGCCCCAGCTATACACTGCCATATAGAAGGCTTCCCCTAATAGATTTTTATGGGGCCCCGCTTTACAATGCCCTTTGAGAAGGCTTTTCCTAATAGTTTTATTATTGGGAGCCCCGCTAAAACACTGCCCCATGAAGGCTCCCCCTATTGTATTATATGGGGGCCCCAGCTATACACTGCCCTATAGAAGGCTTCCCCTAATAGTGTATTATATGGGGCCCCGCTTTACACTGGGCCCTTTTAGGAAGACTCCCCCCATTTTATTGTATGGGGGGGCCCCAAGGGTTACCCCCCCTTCCCCAAAAGAAGGGGGTTTCCCCTTAAAATTTTTATGGGGGCCCAGCTATTCACTGCCATATGAATGCTTCCCCCCAATAGTGTATTTATGGGGGGGCCCCAAAAATTCCTGCCATTTTAGAAGGCTTCCCCTAATAGTGTATTATATGGGGGCCCCAGCTATACACTGCCCTATAGAAGACTCCCCCTATTGTATTATATGGGGGCCCCAGCTATACACTGGGCCCCTTTTGAAAGGGGGCCCTTTTATTTTAAAAGGTGTTTGTTGGGAAATTTTTTGGGGGAAACCCCCCTTTCCCCCCTTGGCCTTTCAGATCCTTCCTGTACTCAAACAGGGTTTGGGCTGCGGGCCCGGTGCGGCACCAAACTCGAGAATTGGCTCAGCAAGTGCAGCAGGTGGCGGCGGAGTATGGGCGCGCTTGCCGCCTGAAGTCTACCTGCATCTATGGAGGAGCTCCCAAGGGGCCCCAGCTGCGTGACCTGGAGAGAGGTGAGCCGGGTGTCCTGGGGGGGGGGGGGGGAGCAATATCCTGTATGGGGCGACTTACATCTGGTGTCTCGGCAGGTGTTGAGATTTGCATCGCGACACCCGGTCGCCTCATCGACTTCCTTGAAGCTGGGAAGACCAACCTCAACAGGTGCACTTACCTGGTCTGGAGAGGCCAAGGGAGCTGGAAGGGGCTTCAGCCTCAGTCGGGAAGATTGGGGCCCGATCCGGTGAGTATTGGGGCTGGGCCCCGGCGTGGC
This sequence comes from Phyllomedusa bahiana, assembly GCA_025379985.1. Taxonomy (NCBI): domain Eukaryota; kingdom Metazoa; phylum Chordata; class Amphibia; order Anura; family Hylidae; genus Phyllomedusa; species Phyllomedusa bahiana. The sequence goes on from JAODAL010038633.1 coordinate 37,208, forward strand.
CCTCGGTGATGCCCGCTGCGTATCTAACCCGTGACCGTCTCCACAGCCCGACAGGCGCCCCCTCATGTGGGGCCACCTGGCCCCAAGGGGTGCGGACGGGAAAGGGCCTTCCTAAGGTTACGTTCCTCCCCAGGGCGGCTGGAGCTGAGCGCCAACCACAACATCCTGCAGATGTGGAGTGTGAACGACGGCAGAAGAAAAAAGTATGAACCCCGCCATATAGTGTTAGGCTGAAACCCCCCGGCCTCCACCGCACTCACCTGCTGCTGCTTCTCCCTAGGCTCGTCCGTTGAGGAGGTATGAGAAAGGAGAACAAAAACCATATTTTTTGGGGGAACCAAGAGGCGCTGCGCGACCTCCCCGCAAGCTCGTCGAGAGGGGGTAAGTGCCTGCAGGGGAGGAAAATTGGGCCACGCGGGCTGCCCTTTCTCCTGAACCATGGGTCCTAGGCCTGATTTTAAAAGTTCAGTGCCTAAAATAACCATTGGGTTTGGTGTTTGCCTCCCAGCTAGGGGGGTTTGGATTGTTCTGGTTAAGTAAAAATGTTGAAAAGGGGTTTGCTCGGGGGGTATGGGTTTTGAAAAAAAAATATTACTGATGCACCCTTTTCCCTGGGAATAAGGTGTAACTCAGGATCAGAAAAAAATAAGTAATGTAGTACAGGCTGCACCAGCAGAAATGGCGCAGCCGGGGATAATAAGGATGAAAACCAGGCGTACGGAAAATAATGTATGTACATGACTGCACCAGCAAATAGTGGCGCTCCGGGTAAAAAGGGTTTTAAACTCAGGCGGGTGGAAAGTAATGTTTTCAGGCGCCCGCAGAAATGGATGCAGCCGGGAGGTAATAAATGTAATGGTCGTCCCTGGAGGGCCCGGCTTTGGGGGGATTTTCCATTACACGTCTAACCTTTGTCTTTTTCTCTGCAAGTTCAACACGGGAATCCCCCCATCCTCATCGCCACAGATGTTGCGTCCCGAGGCCTAGGTCAGTATAGCGCCCCCCGCTGCGCCCAGTGTAACGATTCTTATGGATTTTCTTTTTTTTAAAAAAAATTGTGCTTTCTTTTAAAACCTTTCCATTCTCTTTGGTTTTTTTTTTCCCCCAATGCGGGCTTTTTTGGCGGGTAGGGATGACGTTCCGAGGGCTCCCAGGGGGGGGGACATGGTAAAACGGGTGGCTGCTCCCGTCGAGGGGGAAAAATGGCCCGGTGCCATAATCTTCAAAAGGCAGAGATATTATTTAAGCCTTCCCACCCCCCCCCTCTCCATCCCGTGCTTTTTTTTTGCATGCTTGCCATTCAGCGCTGTCACTCGTGAACCCGTGCGAGGCGAGTTTCAGCGAGGATCCGGCCAAGACTTGCTGGGGAGAGCAGGTGTCCTTGTGGTTTTTGTGTTTTTTGCATTTCTTTTTTTCTAAGCCCTTTTTTAGACAAAAAGGTGAGTATGGCAAAGAGTAGAGATGTGGGCATGGAGCACACTCCAAAAGATACACGATCCTCCCTGCCTGTACGTTCGTCATTCAAGACCTGCCGAGGGTCAAATTTTTTCAAATGAACCCTGGCTTCTTGGGAAACTCTTTTTCCCCACATGGTTTTACCCCAAAAAAAGTAAACCCCAATCGTTGACCTGCTACCGTGAGTCCCCCCTACGCGACAGGGGGTTGGGCTGTCGGGGCTGGGGAAGAAAATTTGAGCTTTCTGAGAGGTGTATGAGGGGCACTGGGAGGGTCTGCCCCCTTTGGTGCCCACCCGGAGAAGCTGTCA
>JAODAL010038634.1:0-38971 GCA_025379985.1 Phyllomedusa bahiana
TATTTTTGGTTTTTATGCACCTCTTTTGCAGAAGTCCATAGAAATATATGGTCTAAATTTGTGCAATAAAAAGCGTACAAATCTCGGCAAAAAAAATTACTTTTTTCAGCATCTTTTGACAGGCAGTGGACAAAAAACTAAGTTTTGTGAACGTTTTTATGATTTGGTTTTCCTGTCTTTTTTTTTCTCCATCCTTTGTAGAAACCAAGAAAAAGTAGCAGACATATTTTTTAAAGCTGATTTTTCTAATCCTGCCATAGAACCGGCAAGCTACCAGGGAAGAGACAGGTGCATGAATGAAAGCTATTCGGGTCTGCGAAACGCGTATGAGAAAACCCCTTTTAATCCGGCCCCAAAAACCCAAATGCAAGGTTTTTAAAAATGAAGCTGTAAATTTTGAAAGGGGCAACCCAAATTGGGGTTGGGAATGGGAACATGCTAGAGGTCAGAGAAGATGAGTAGATAAATAATATGTCTTTTAATATGTTCACTAATCTATGTATGATAGTATGTATTGTAGTCATACACTTACCAAATAATAGCACTTCACAAGGAGCAAATGACTCACTGTAGATATGACCACGAACTGTTTCCAAACAAACCCCACTAAATTAAGACCAGCATAAATAATTTTAAAGGCGTTTCACACGGCTTTTTCCCGGGGTTTGTGACCGTATTGAGTCCAAACCCCGCCGTGAAAAGGGGCGGGACGGGGCGGGGCCGGAGCGCGGGGGGCCCATAACAAATGATTGTTTAGGGCGCGTCCGCGCCTAAAAAATTTCATGCTTTTTCCCCCCCGCCGGCGGATTCTCGAGTGGGTAGGAGCGACAACACTGTTCCTAGGAGCATGGTTTTACCGTAAGGGACAGGGACGGATTGGGCCGTACTGAAGCGCAAACCCGGGCGGGGAGTACGGCCCCAATCCGTGCCCAAAAAGCCGTGTAAAACGGGGGCCTAAATTTTTTTTTTTTTTTGTTCCCCTTTTTTTTTTTTTTTTTTTTTTTTTTTTAAATTTTTTTTTTTTTTTTTTTTTTTTTTTTTTTTTTTTTTTTTTTTTTTTTTTTTTTTTTGGGATGACGATTAAAATCGACAAAAATTGAAAAGGCCGGTTTTTTTTGTCGGAAATTTTCCCTTTCCCATAAATTTTTGAGAATTGCCAAATTATTACTTCGCGCCCCTTTTCGGCGCTTCCCGTCATTTTGGGAGCCAGCAAAACAATTAGAGTAGGCAGGGGAACGGGTGTGCGACATCATGCTGTGATGTGTATGGTTTTCATGGTGGAAAAAAAACATGCCGTTTTGCATGAACAGCCTTCCTGTTTAGTCACTGTGTCAGTGTTTTGATAAAAAGCAGGCGTGTGTTAGCTCTCTCCTCAAAACGCTCAGCCAGAGCATTTTTCTTTGTTACACAGACAATATGCTTTTTGTTGTGAACATTGGGGGGAAAAAAGGTAATTAGAGAATTTCAGTTTTAGTTAGGCTGAGACTTTTAAAGAACATCTAGCGCTTACAGAGCGAGGGGTAGGCGGGGGGAGGGGTTTTGGGGCGAAAACGACAAAGCAGGGGGGGGGCTTTTGAAGGGATGTTTATTTTTCAGCCCAAATCTGCTTTTTAACCTACATTGAAATGGGTTTTTTTTACCAGTTTTTGGCGGCACACCCCCATGAGGTGAAATGTACCTTTTATTTTTGTGCAGCTCGGGTTTTTTTCAAAAACCCACCCTTTTACTTAATTTTGGGTTCAGAAAGATCTATAACCTTTTTTTATTTCTAGGTGCAAAAACCACCTTTTATTATCCGTACACAATTTAATTAGGTGTTTTTACTTTGGCGCAGCACAGTTATGTTCAAAGACCCGCCTTGTACTTACATTAGGATTAGAGATGGGCGAATTTCCCGAAATTCGTTTCGTTCACTTCGCCGAATTTCTCGGCAAAAAATAACTTCGTTCCGAATTATTCGGGACAATCACGTTAAAAAAAGCTATTTCCAGGGGTGCACAGAGCCTGCAGGGTGCGTTAGAAATTGTGCCAGCTTAAAAAAAGCAGAGGGGCTTGGGTTTTGGTCTTCATCAATGTTGTTTTTTGTATACCGCAATGACTGCCGCCGTCTTTGAACGCTTTATATAAAAATTCCCCCCGGGGACTTTAAGAGGCAAAAAAGACCAAAAAAAATGAAGCGGGGGAAAGTTGCCTGATTAAAAATTCATCAAGAAAGCGGAAAAAAAACAAGCGGAGCTCAGGTGGCAACATTAGTGACAGAGTGTGGAGGTACGGCGCTAGCCACAGCAGCATGGGTAGACAGTGGCAAAATTGACTTTGGAGGGGGCCCAAAAAAGGAATGGGGGCCCCACAGGGCCCAATGAAATGTTTTTGGGAGGGGCACGGCAGCCGCAGCTTTGAGGTCGGGAAGTGGCCCAAAATTTCAGAGTGTGACGTCCGGATCACCAAAGCAGCGAAAAGGAGGTCAAAACAGGGGCCAATGACAAGGGGTTGTGGGGCATGCAGCACCCAAAGGGCAGCAGCAGGGGCCAAAAAAAGGGGCCCACAATGACAAAAGTGTGTAGGCCCGGGCAGCAGCCACAGACACAGCATGGGGTCAGACATGGCAAAATTTACATTTGTGTAGGTCAGGGCAGCATCAGCAGGGGTTCGGGAGGGCCAAAATTGACATTCTGGGGTGGCAAAAACGGAGTGGGCCACGGGTTAGGACAATAAAAACAGTGGTGGGCCCAGGCAGCAGCCACAGCACAGCTTGGGGCCCAGCAGTGGAAAATGACACAGTGTGGAGGTCACGGCAGCGCCACACAGCAGAAATAAAGGTCAGCAGTGGAACAATAACATTTGGAGGGGAAAAAAAAAAACGGGGGAGTGGGGCCCAAGTGGGACAATGACAGTGTGTGGGTGGGGGGGCAGAAAGGCCACACCGAGCAGCGGGGTTTAGATAGGGCACAAGGGCGGGGGTTTTGGTCAGGGCCCGCAGCGCTGGGGTTTCGGGCAGGGGCACAAGGACATTTGGGGGTGGCAAAAACAGGGTAGGCCACAGGTGGGGCCATCACAGTGTGGGGGGTTTCAGGGGGAACCCGCCACAGCAGCAGCATGAGGTCGGACTTTTGCACAATGACACAGGGGTGTAGGTCAGGGAAGCAGCCACGCCGCAGAATGAGGTCAGACAGTGGAAACAATGACACATGTGTAGGTCACACAGCAGGCCACGCACAGCATGGGGTTTCAGATAGTGGCACAATGACACAGTTTTTTAGGGCCCGGGCCCAGCACCCCAAAGAAAATGAGGTCAGGCGGGCACAATGACACAGGGGGCGGGGGTTTGGGGGGAAATACCAGCCCCCTGGTAAAGGGGTTTTGGTTGGCAGATGGAGAAACTGTCGCAGAATGTGTGGAAATGGGCCCGGGGGGCAATCGGGGGTTGAGGCGGGTATTTTTTAAACCCCAGCCCTCATTTCTCACATTTTGGGGTGAGGCGTTTTGGCTGAGGGGGAAGTTTGACGCCCTAAGCTTTGGTGTGGGGGGTTCCGGGGCCTATTCCAACGGGGGATTTTCAAAAAGGTCATCGTTCCCTTTCCCCCGTGGACAAGGGGGTTTTCCCCTTTGGGGCAAACGAGGGCCCCCCCGCCGCACGGAACCCCCCTCTGATCCCAACAAAATGGCCGGGCAAAACCCGTTCCCACGCAAAACTGGAATTGGGGCCCACAAATCTATTTTGGCTCCCCAGTATTCGGGCGGATTTTTTAAAATTGGGGGGCAACTGTCCAAGTAGGGCCCCCACCTGGGGTTTAAAGGGGGGGGGCCACAGGTCCTCTGCTGCGGGGGCTACCCCCTCACTAAGGCGGGTGAAGGGGGGAATGCACCCGGGGGCCACCAGACTTGGGTTTATGCTGATGGGAGGAGGTTGCTCCTACCACCCCCCCCTTTCCCCCCGCAGTGCGGCGGGGGTTAAGTGAGCCCCGAGGAACCCCCCCGGTCTAACCTTCAGAGGGGGACGATCCGCACATACGGCGGCCAATGTTTAAGGGAAAGGTTTTTCCCTATGGGAAAATTTGGGAGTTTGTCCTCCCTCTCAATAGCTGGGAAAAAAGCTCCCTTTTTTTGGACCGGTGCTGGGCCCAAATAGGGTGGAAAACCCGGGAAGTCATCCCTCTCCCGGGTTTGTGACAAATTGGCTGTCACAAACCCAGGAAAAACAAGCTTTCTGGGGGCCAAATTTTTTTTTGCACAAGGGGGGATTTTCCGGGGGCTCCCGGCCTCCATTTCCACTTAAAAACTGCCACGGTGTTTGGGGGTCATTCCCTATTTCCCATCTCCTTTCCACCTCCCCCAGCTGCCCCTGTTTCCTCCTCTCTTTCCCCCCTGGGTAAAAATCCACTCATTTCCCCAACAACTTTTTTGGCCCAATGTCCTCCAAACTCCTCCATTTCGTCCCCCCCGGGATTTCATGTGGCCACGGATGTAGTCACCACGTCTCCGTCCCCTGCCCCCCCCAAAAATTTTTCGCTTTCGGGTTCCGGACTTTAAGCAGTGGAAGGGACGTTATTCATCCCGTAGTCCCTGGCGACTGAAAATTTAACGTCCCCTTTCCTGAATGGCCTCAACAAACGGCAGAGGGCAGAATGAGCTGCCACGGGGAACATAAAAGTTACCAGGGAAAAACTTCTGTCTGCCTGGATCATAAAAAAATCGTTAAGGGGCCTTTCTCTTTTCATACATCGGTCCAAAAAGTGCAGGCGGAATTTTCCAACGGGGGGAAACATGCAAATCAAGTTTTTTGTGGGGGAGGCCTTTCTGCCGCTCCCAAACTGAGGAGGGGGGTTCCTGGCTTTGTAGGGAATGGATAAAGTGCATGCACATTTTTCCGGGCCATTTTCAGAATTTTTTTAAAGTTTCGGGGGAAAAAGACTCAGGAAAACCCTTTTTACAACCCGATTGAACCCGTTTGGGGCCCCTTTAGGGCGCAAAAGGACCGTTTCCCCCCCTCGGGGCCCCGCGGACACCCTGTTCCTCCCATTTCCCTTTACCCTGGTTCCCTTTGCAGTTGGCGCGGAGAAAACCACACACCCATTTTTTCTGCGACGCGGAGCAGTTCCCCCCTGTGTACGTTCGCCCCAGGCAAGCCAGGTGTTGAACCCCGTGAACCCCCCGCTGTGCCCTACCCTTTTGGTATGATGGGGCATACTTGTGGAGGCTGAGGGTGGTGGGTGGTGGGGGGAGGAAAGGGGGCGGACATTGGGCAGGGCAGCGTTTTACAACCCTGGAGGAGAAAAAGGGTCTCCTGTCCAAGTTGTTTGGGTGCCTGGGGCCCGGAAACCCCTTTCCCCTGGGCCGTAAAGGAATGTATGGGCCCTGACCGTAGGTTTCAGCTTCCCCAAAGTCCGCGCTGCCGTGCCCCCTTTGGGCCAATGATAAACTTAAGGGGCTGGCCCCCTTCTGTTCAATAATTTTTGAAAGTGCTGGAAATGCCTTTTTGGAAAAATTAAATTTTCGGCTTGGAAACTCTCCATCTCGACTCGGGACCGCCATTAGTTTTTCCTGAACGGTGCAGATCCTCCAAATTTGGAAAAAAGGGGGGTGTAGTAACCCCAAAAACTTGGGCAGGAGCAAAGGTCAGTGCTGCACCTTTGGATGGTTGCCCCAAAAATTTGTCTCTTTGCAAACGCCCTTTGCTAACGACTGCTGGCAAACCATGAGAGCGAGGAGCGGAGCTTCCGGGACCCCGGGGTTTTGCAAAGGGGGGAAAAAGCTCCTTCGCAGAGGTGGTGGGGCCTTTGGGCCCGGCTGCAAAAGGGGATGCTAAACCAAAGGGGGGCTGCTGCTGCTGGGTTTTTTTTGACGGCAGGTGGACCACCACATTTTGAGCCAACGTTTTTTTCCCAGGCCCACCGGATGGGCGCTGCATGTGTTGTTTTTTTTTTTTAAGGGCTTTTGGTGCCCCAAAATTTGCTCCCTGGCCAGGGTTCACTTTTTCTTTCAGATTTACATATACCCATATTCGGCCCCCCCCGGGGTCTTTTTCAAAGAACCCGCCCCCACCCCAGAGTATCAGATTTTAAAACCGGGCCCCAAACTCCACAAGTTGAACTTCCCCCGCCGCCTGCCCCGCTGAGCCCCTTTGCCCCCTACTTTGTTGGGCCGCGAAGCCGGGGTTTTTTTCCCCGGGGCCGGGTTGGGGTTTCCCGAACCCCACAATGCTGCTTTCCCCGCTGAATTACGGGCCCCCCCCCGGGCCCCCTTGTGGGTGCGCCGCTGCCTGGGCGCGCAGGCTGCGCCCCCTTTTCCCGACGATATGGGAAACCCTTTCCTCACCCGGCTCCCCAAATGTGGCGGCACTCATCATCTATTTGGTTTTTTATCGTCACTTTCTGTCCCCCATCCCCCGGTCTTTGGGAAGGGAGAGGCTGACCCCCCACAAATGACCTTTCCTTCCAAAATTTCCCAAAATCTTTACTTTGCCGCCTACTGCAAGAAACAGGGGATATTGGGCCCCATTTCTTCGCTGCCAAGTAGCTGCTGACTGCCCTCCTCAAATTGTTCATCCTCGCTATATAGGGGCCTGAGCCCAGACCACATAGTAGATCTCTGCTGAGGGAACCGGATGGGACAGAGGCGGGTTGGGAAGGTGGGAGGCCGCTGACCAGCTCCCGGGCCATGCCAACTAAGGGTTGTGCCTGACGTTCCCACCGACTCTTGGCTGGGGTTTGTCAGATGTCATCTGGAGGAAGTGGATGACCTAGTCAACCAATCAAGAACCATGGGGTTGCTAACAAACACGGCGCTAGATGACAGCGGCAGTTGTGGCCCCACCGAGTGACCCCTGCTGCGACGTCCCCTTGCTGTGGGTGTGACCTGGGCCTGGAAAAGTTTGTGCCTCTGCCACTCGCAGGATGAAGAGCCTGCCACCTCTCTGTCTACATTGTTCTAAATTACAGACACTGTTTGATGAAGATATCTGTATATTTATAAATACACACCCGGGATTTTACTCCAAATGAACCCCTAAGAAGCTTGGGTAACCCTTGGATATAAATTGCCCCTCCACAAATGGGCAGGAAAAATTGACTTGTATGTGCCGTTAAAAACTTTGTATTTTACTAAAAATAAAAAAACACAAACGGGTTTTAACCCTTTGGATATGAATTATGCTACAGTTTTTTTTGTTTGGGGGGTTAAAAAAAAAGTTTCTTTTTCTGATAAACTGCGAAAAATGCTATTAACCCCCGGATTAAATGCGCAAAAGAATTTAGCAGCCAGAAAAATAATAGCTCTGTATGTTTCAATTGGGTTTTTTTACCTACCAACAAGAAAAAAATTTTAATTTTCCTTTCCCTTTGAATTAGCACAGGAAAATTTTTTTTTTTTGGGGTGAAAAAGACATTTTTGTCACCAACCACACAAAAAAAAGCTTAATAACCCCCCGGAGTAATTTCGCAAAAGAATTGAGCCCGGAAACACTACTTTGAGCGTGTTTAATTGCGTGTTTTTCTACGCTACACAACAAGAAAAAATTGTAATTAACCTTCGCTTGTGAATTAGCTACAGGAAAATTTATTTTTTGGGGTGAAAAAGACGTTTTTGGGGCACAAAAGCAAAAAAAACGCTAAATTAACCCCCGGGTTAAATTTCGCAAAAAAATTGAGCAGCCCGGAAAAACTAGCTTTTACTGTTACAATTGCGTTTTTTTTTTCCACCAACAAGAGAAAAAATTGTAATTAACCTTCGCTTTGAATTACTACGGAAAAATTTTTTTTTTTTGGAGTGAAAAGACGGGCTTTTTTTGCACCACAGCACAAAAACAACGCTTTTAATTTAAAGCCTGGGTGTAAATTTCGCAAAAAAATTAGCAGCCCCAAAATGAATGGTTTTGTATTATTTAAAAAAGCTGTTTCTTTTAAAAGCAAACGGCGGGCCCCCACGGGACTTTAGATTCCCAAAACACCCAAAAAAACCGAAAAGAACAAATTTGAAAGCTTTCCGAGACAAACTGAGAAAAAAACCCCCAAAAATCGCTGTATAAAAATCAGTTTCTTCAGAAAAAATGAGGGCCCTAGCAGCACTTCCCCGTCAGTACGTGAGGCTATTGGGGCTCCCAGCAAACACGCCTGGAAATTATTTTAAAAAGCGGGGACGTCACAGAATCCCCCGGCTCTGATTGGCTTTAAACCTGCACATGTCAGCAGGGTATTTCCCTTCTTCCTCCCGGGGGCTTTGCCCCATGTAGCGCCATGTGCTCGCAAACCATTTTTCAATCAAAAAACACACTTCCCTTTACCCGAAGTACCCCAAACTTCGAAATTCTTCAGAACCGAAGTTTTCCTTAAATTTTTAAAGAATTTCCCCCTTTTTTTTAAAAATCGATTTGCCCATCCCTAATTTGGATACAGAAATTTTCTAGTAATTGGGTTTTTGTATTTCATTTGGGGCAAAACCCACCTTTTTTTATCCTTTAATTTAAATTTTAAATTAAAATGTTTTTTACTTTGGCGGGGAGCACAATTTTGTTCAAAGGGTCCACCCTTTTTACTTAAATTTTTGGATACAGAAAATTTTTTTTAAATAACTGCTGTTGTATTTTATAGGGGCAAAAAACACCCCTTTTTTTATCCGAAAACAATTTTTTAGGGTTTTTTTTTACTTTGGGGGTAGGCCCATTTTTTTTTTTCAAAAAACCCCCCTTTTAAATTACATTAGAAAATTTTGAAAAAATTTTTGTAACTGCTGTTGTATTTCATTGGTGGGAAAAACCCCCTTTTAAAATTTTCCGTTCAACCCAAATTTAAAAAGGTGCTTTTCACTTTTGGGGCCCGGCCAATTTTTTTCAAAGAAACCCAAACCCTTTTACTTTTATTACGATACAGAAATTTTCTTGTAATTGCTGGGTTTTATTTCATAGGGGCCAAAAACCCCCCTTTTATTATCCGTACAAAAATTTAATTGGTGTTTTTCACCCTTTGGGGGCGGCCCCTTTTTGTTCAAAGGGCCCATCTTGTTGCTTATATTAAATAAAGAAATTTGCTATTTAAATTCTTTTTTTAATTTCATAGGTGCCCAAAAACCCCTTTTATAATTCGTTAAAACAATTTAATTAGGGGGTTTTTTACCCTTTTGGGGCAGGCCTTTTTTGGGTTTAAAGACCCATTTGTTCTTATATTAAGATCAAAATTTGCTAAGGAATTGGGGTGTTTTATTTTTTGTGCAAAAACCCCCTTTTATTATTTTACACAATTTAATTAATGTTTTTCACTTTTGGGGCAGGGCCCTTTTTGTTCAAAACCCCCTTTGTAAATTTAAAATTTTGAAAACAGAAATTTTTACTTATTGCTGGTTGTATTTCATTGGGGCAAAAAAAAACTTTTTATTATCTGTACACAAATTTTAAATTTCGTGTTTTTCCCCTTTTGGGGCAGGGATTTTTTTTCAAAGACCCACCTTTTACTTTTCATTAGGAACAAAAATTTGTAGTAAAATTGCTGTTGTATTTAATTTGGGAAAAAAAACCCCCTTTTATTTTCCGAATAACATTTTAAAAAGCTGTATTGCCTTTGGTTGCCCCAGTTTTTTTTAAAAAGCCACCTTTTACTTAAAATTTTTATACAGAAAATTTTTTAAATTTTTTGTTGGGGGTTTTCACTGATGCAAAAAACAAAAGTTTTTTTTTCCGTATAACTTTTTTAAATTTGCTGGGAAATTTCACGTTTGGGGGTTGGCCCCCAGTTTTTTTTTAAATAGCCAAATTGTAGATAAAATTTTGATAGAAAATTTTCTAGCAACTGTTTTTCCCTTTTTCATTGCTGTAAAAAAAAGCAATTTTCTCCCCGAGTTCTTTGCCCCAAAGTAACGCCATGTGCTCGCAGCCATTTTTTCAATCAAAAACACCCCTTATTCACTCAAAGTAACCCCCAAAAATTTTGACTTCGTTCAGAACCGAAATTTTCCTTTAAAAAACCCAAAAATTTAAAAAACTCGTTAAATCAATTTTGCCCCCCTCTAGTCATTCGTAATGGTAATTGGGGGATTCCTGCTGCCACAATCGCTGGAGCAAATTTTTAGGGGGGAATTCCAGCATTTTGCCCCGTCAAATGGGGTTTAAGGGAGGTCGAGCTGACGCGCAACGCAGCCAGGTGGGACGGGAAACCCGGGGGCGAATGGCGGAAAAAGGGGAGCTCGACCCCGAGCCTTTTTCCTCAGGATCAAATTTCCCGACCCGGGGGCACTTTTTGAATTTTTCGGACAAAAAAGGGTTTATTTAAAATGTGCCCGGCAAGGATGTGCTCCACCCACTGTTTTTAAGGGGGGTTTAACAGATTTCGAATTTTACACACCCTTTTGGGCCCGGGACAAAGGGTTTTTTGTCACCCAAACCAGCGCTCCCTTTCTTGGGGAGAGCCGTCCAAAAAGCTCCCGAACCCGTGTGTTGACGGTCCCCCAAAACAGATTAATTTCAACACCCGGGGGGGTTTTTTATGGGGCAAGTGATGCCACCGGGGGACCTTTGGGGGGAAAAAACCCGCAAACCAAACCCCCGCCTTTTTTTAAGAGCGGCGCCGTCAGAGAGCCACCCTTACCACCCGAGACCTTTCCCCCCAAACACACCCCGGAGCTGCACAAAAAATTTTAGCGGCCCCTTGGGCCCGGGGTTATAGTCCATGTGTCGGGGGGGCAGATTTACTTTTTTGGAAAACAGATGCAGACAACACGCTTGAAATTTTAGATGGGCACATTTGGGTGGCCAGGGCGGGAAGGGTTTTCTGGCAAAGAAATTCCTGCCCGCATTTGGGATTTTGGGGGGATGAAGGGCATGAGTGGCGGAAACCCCTCTGTTTTCCCCCCCGAGGGAAAGGGGACTTTCCAAAGGGCCCAAAAACCTGGCAATTCCGACTTTCGGGTTTTGGGGTTTGGGATGGTTTGGGGTTTAAAATGTTTCTTCTGCTCCCCAAAAACCCGGAAGACAGAAGGCTGGTGCTAGAAATGGCCGCTGTACCGTGTGCAGGCGACAAATGGCGGAAGGAAAGGGGGGGGGATGGGTCTCTGGGGGGCGATGGGACTTCCCGGGGGAAGGGGGAGGCGAAGCGGAGGTGATCCCGGGTCTTGGGCTCAGAGAAAATGAGCAGCCCGAGGAAAGCTTGGTAGTGGGGGAGGGGAAGGGGCGGAGACAGGGGGGTGTGACAAATGGGTTTAAAGGGCCCCCGTCGGCTGGCCCTTTTTTTGGCCCGTGTTGCCCCCCAATTTTAAATCATAATTCGCTGCCTTTTGGGCCCAGCATGTTGGTGGTGGTTAAAAAAAACCCAAGATTCTTGCCTTTAAATTATGCTTTTTCCCCAAAGGGGGGCTATGACATCGCGGGTGAATCATGGCTTGCTCAAAGGGGCCCAGGCCCTTTAGAGGTCCCCGGGAAATTTTTTTACGGCGATAATTGGGAGGGGGGGTTTCCCCTGCGGGGCTGGCGGAAACATAAACCCCAGCCTTCTGCGACCCGCCCCCTCCCTTTTTGAGGCGGGACCCATTTCTGAAAAACTACCCAAACCCTCCTCCTCGTCCGTGATGAAGCGCTCGCAAACAAATTCTGCTGAAAATCCACGTTGGGTCCGCAATTTTCTTCATCATCATATCAACACAGGTGACTTGGGCGGGCCCCTGACATTTTGCATTCCCGGAGTGTGGGCTACAAGCAAGAGGGACTGCAAAGGGGTTGCCACCGGGGTGGGGGTTTTTGCCCAATTTAACCGGCTTCTTTTCCCCCTTATGGCATCAGTAATTGGGCGTCAGAGCAGAGAAAATCATCATCTTTGGCCCCTTGATCTTTTAACAAGGTTCTTGGGCCCCAAAACCCCTATTTGGGCATCCAGAGGGTCTTAAGAAAATTGGGTTTTCCACTGGGGGGTTTCACGAGTTGAAAATTTTTGGGGTGCCTTTGCTTCAAAAAATTTGGGCGGGTGCTGATGACAATTTTTGGGGTGACTGGGAAAGGGTGAGGGGAAATAAGACTGCCCGGATGCAGGTTTTCTTAAACCCCTGAAGAACAGATTGGCAACCTCATTTAACAAAGCATGGGCTGACCAAAAATGAAAAAAAAAAATCTGGTTGAAATTATACGGAAAATAAAAGGTTTTTTTTTTGGAACCCTTTTAATTCACCTGTGGTGCTACAAAATTTTTGTATTCCCAAAATTTTAAATCCAAAATACCCCATAAAAAAAGCTTGGGCTGACCAAAAATGAAAAAAACACCTGTTGAAATGTATACGGAAAACTAAAAGGTATTTTTTTTGGGACCTTTCAGTACACCTGTGGTTTACTACAAAGTTTTTGGATTAAAATTTAAATGCAAGGGGGTCTATCCAAAAAAGTGGCTGCGGGCCCAAAATGAAAAAAACAAGTATCCCGAAATGTATACGGGGTAATAAAAAGGTTTTTTTTGGCACCTATCAATTCCCTGTGGTGACTACAGTATTGCTGAATTTTAAAATTTAATGCAAAGTAGCTCTATTTAACAAAAAACTTGATGCCAAAAGTGGAAAAAAAAAAACCGTCCGAAATGTTACGGGTAATAAAAGGTTTTTTTTGGGACCTATCATATCCTGTGGGGACTACAAAGTTGCTGGGTTCAAATTTAACTTTCAAGGGGGCTCTATCAACAAAAACTGGCCTGGGGCCAAAATGAAAAAAAAACCCTATCTGAAAAAGGATACGGGGTAATAAAAATATTTTTTGGGCCCCCTAATTTTAAACCTGTGCCCGACTACCAAAATTGGGTGGATTCAAAAATTTCCCGCAGGGGGGCTTTATCAACAAAGCTGGACTGGGCCCAAAATTTAAAAAGAAAAAACCCATCTGAAATGTATACTGTAAAAAAAAGTTGGGGTTTTGCACCTAAAAATAGGCCCCGCAATTTTTTAGAAAAGTCTGTATCTAATATAAGGCAATGCAATGTCTTTAAAAAAAAGTTTTGGGGTGTTCAATATCCAGTTCCTTTTTAAGGGTTGTCTGTGTTTTGCCCCGGGGCCCCCCATCCCACCCCTGGGCTTTACCCCGCGGGTTGATGCTCCTTTTAAAAATTCCCCTGCCCAACTAAACCCAAAATCTGCAAAAATTTTCTTTATCTAACTAAGTTCTTTAAAATCACAGCTAAAAGGGAAAAGCTGTCTCTGTGAAAAAAAAGAATTTAATTTTTGCTGAGCTGTTTTGGGGGCTGTTGGACAGAGGCCCGACGCACGTCCTAAATTTCTATGAGACGCCCGACACACACTGATCATAACGGGAAAGGGGTGTTGATGAAAAAAGGGGGGGGGGGGGGGGGGTCAGGGATTTTTTCCCCCAATCGCAACTATACACATCCCCAGTCATTTTATGTCCCACTTCCCTCTCCCCTTTCTCCCATTCGGGAAGCTGATTTGGGTGGGCCCCCAAAATGACAGGAAGGGTTTAAAAAAGGGGGCTATTTTTTAAAAGATTAGCAAGAATTTTAACCTAAATTTTTGGCGTGATCTAAAAATCGACAAATAAAAAAAACCGTGCCGGATTTCAACTTTGTCGATAAAAATCGCTCAACACAAAGGGGAAAGCAGTCGGGCCCGCAGCAGCTCGCAGACCTGGAGCAGACCCTAACCAACAGGTGGTGGCCTACTTGGGCAGCACCTGCCCCCCCCATTTGAAAATCCGTGGGAACTGGGTAGCCAAATGGATGTGTGGCCGAACTTGCCGGTTTTCGGGAGGGAAATGTCCTTTTCCCGGGCCCTAGTGTGCATCAGAGCGGGTTTTTCGTGCGGTGGGGGCCATTTACCCCCGGAGAACCCGTTGTTCACGGGAAATGTGGAACGATGACCTTTTCAAATGAATTTGGCTGGTTGAAAGGGTTTCCCCCACAATACCTTAGGATCAACTACATCAGCCCTGACGCCTCACCCAAAAATGTGAGAAATGATCTGGGTTAAACTACTGCCTAAAACCCCTTTTTTATGTGCCCCCCGCCTGATGTCACACATCTTGCAAGTTTCCCTCAGCCTACCCCATCTTTACCCGGGATGTATTTCCACCCACCCCACACTCTGTCATTGTACCATTCTAGACCCCATGCTGCGTTTCTGTTGCTGGGGCGGGGATCCACACTGTGTAATTTTCCCCTCTCTGACCTCATTGCTGCTGCTGTTTTTGCTGCTGGGTCACCTCCACACCCCTTTATTGTCCCCTCCCACCTCATGCTGTTGCTCCTGCCGTCCCTCCACTCCTGCCTTTTGCCCCCCCCTGTGGCCTACTACTGTTTTGCCACCTCCAGAATGTCATTTGTGCCACTGCCTGACCTCATTATGCTGCGTGGCGCTGCTGTGACCTACACACTGTGTCATTGGCCACTGTTAACCTCATGCTGTGGTGTGCCGTACCCCTCCACACTCTGTATTGTCCCATCGGGGGCCTACTCCTGTTTTTGCCACCTCCAGAAATCATTGTGCCACTGTCTGACCTTTTGCTGTGCTGTGGCTGCGCGTAACCTACAAGGTCATTGTGCCACCTGTGGCCTACTCCTTTTTTTGCCACTCCAGAATGTCATTGTCCACTGTCTGACCTATGTGCTGTGGTGCTGCCGAAACCCAAACTGTGTCATTATACCACTTGTGGCCTATTGTTTTTGCCCCCCCAGAATGTCATTTGCCATGTTGAACTCTGTTGCTGGTGGCTGCGGCCGTAACCCACAAAAGTGTCATTGTGCCACTCGTGGCTACCCTGTTTTTCCCCACCTCCGAATGTCATTGTCCCACTGTCTGACCTCATTTGTGCTGTGGGCTGCTGCCAAACCTACACCTTGCATCGTGCCACTTTTGGGGCCCTACTCCTGTTTTTCCCAAACAGAATGCATTTTGACTTTTGGGCCCTCATCGCATCTCTGGTGCTGCCGTAACTACACACTGTGTCTTTGTGCCACTCTGTGGCCTACTCCTGTTTTTGCCCCCTCCGAAGTATATCATTGTCCACTCTCTGACCTCATGCTGCTGGGGCTGCCACCGTCCCCCTCCACACCTGCATGATTTTGCCACCTGACCCTCAGCTTTTTTTTTTCCACTGTGCTGCCATGCCCTTTATCGGCTACTTCCCCCCTTCATTTTTTTTGTCAGTTTTGCCCTCTTAAGTCCCGGGGGGAATTTTAATTTAAAGCATTAAAAGGCGGCGCAGTTCTGCGTGTCTACAAAACACAAATTTATGAAACCAACCAAACTCCCTCCATATTTAAGCATGACACAACATTCTACAGCACCCTGCAGGCTCTGTGCAGCCTGGAAATAGCTGTTTTTTTAATGCGATTCGTCCTGAAGTACTTCAGGACGAAACAAATTTTGTCGGAAAATTCTGCGAAGTCACCGAATCGAATTTTTGAGAAAATCGCCCATCTCTAGAAGTGACACATGGCCTGACAAGCAGCGTGTGGACCTTGGGGTGTTGAGCCACCGAGAGTGGAGGCAGGTGAAAAAGCTCTGCACCATCCTTGCCAGTTTTGAAGAAGCCACCAAAATGGTCAGTGCGGACAATGCCCTTGTCAGCATGAGCATTGTGGTGATCTAAGTTCTGGAACGATGGTCACCGATTAGTTGCCCGTCTACTTCACATTCCTCTTCCAAAAGAAATGTAAAAGACACCAATGTTTCATGACAAAACCGTATTCCATTTATTCACTTTATCTTAGAATTTTTCGCATTGTCAATGGTTTTGGGTCATGTGCTGGATATACGCTAGAACCATGGCCTTTGAACAGAAATGGGCTTCTAAGTGGCATTCTTCCCCACAATTTTTAACAGTTGGGCTGAGAAGTCATTTTTATAAATTTTTTGGGTCATGCTGCTTTGAAATGCAGAAATACTACGGTCCTATTATAAAAAAAAATGTGGTTCTAACAGACATTTGTTCTTACAATTTGTCAAGAGTGGCTCAAGTGTATGTTTTAATTTTGGGGCATGTTGCTGTGAAAAACAGCTATACTACAGGTCCCATGTATAAAATTTGGTTTTAACAGACATTTTATCTTCACAATTGTCAAAGTGGCTCAAGGGTCATGTTTTTAATTTTTGGGGGCATGTTGAAAGGAAATGCGCTATACTACAGGTCCTTTCTAAAAAATGTGATTTCTAACAGACATTGTCTTCCCCAATTGTCAAGAGTGGCTCAAGGGTGATGGTGCTGTCAAAAACAGGAATAGGTAGGACACTGTTAATGGACACATATTGCAAAACGACTTGTTTTTGCAAGATCTTTAACATAGCTAGCAATCCTGTAGTTGAGACAACTCATTTAATAAAATTAAAAGAAAGAGAAAAACAAAGACGTGGTGGGATTCCATCCTTTTTTAAAAAAATTTGTGTTTTCTAGAATTAAACTACTTAAAAACTTGCATGTACAAAATAGCTGATACAAATTTTTCCTCTGAATTGTACAAGGGAGGTACAGAAAGACTTGAACAGATGTAGGTTATTCAGAGGACATGGTGTATGGAGCACATTCGCCACCCCAAGAACAGAGACAATTTCCTCCAACATGTTGAGTAAAACGAGAAAAAGAATGCCAAGAAAAAGGGCACCTTGCTGAAACAGGAGCGTCAATCACCAGCATCTCCAAGCGAAGCTCAATTGGTCCGCACTCATACGGAGGGGCAAGCGCTCTCGTAGAGGCAGAAATTTCTCTAGCGCTACCCTGTGTACTGAGGAAGGCTGGAGGTCTGAGCTCACACTTCCGCTTCCACACTCTGTTTCAGCACGACTGTTTTCGATGCTGCATCATAAGGACATTTTTTGCCGTGTTAATGGATGACGGACGCCTGCCTGGGCTCTCACCGCACCCACTGTAACTCGGGCACTGCTAGCTGAATCTGCGTGCTAATAGATGACGAATACCAGCCCTGGCTCTCACCACAGTGGCCCTGCCAGCTGAACCTGAGGTTATCACTTTACAGCCTCACCCCCCCTTTGATCGTAATTTCCCTCCAACCCACTTGACAGTAGAATGAAGGATTTTCAGACAGGCCTCGTTGACCTACTGGAGACATCTGTTTCATTTGCTTCACATTCTAATGTAATGGTGGAACAATGTCATCAGTAAAATATAAAGTAGCTCTAGCAGCTGCAGTAATGGAAATCGAGTTTTTTTTAATATAGTTTATTTCTTATTGAGAAATTTTCTGCTGATGGTCCATAAGGGCACCTGTGCGGGTTTTTGGGTCCCTGCTGCAGTCCAGGACATGGGTAGTCAATGTCCAGTTTAACTGAAAATGGTGGTTTTAAAGACTCCTTTTTCAGGCACTTTTTAAATCTGATGGTCATGCAGGTTTGGGGCTCATGCTGTGGCCCAGGACAGGGATAGTCTATGTCCAGTGAAACTAAAATGGTAGTTCAAAGACTCCTTTTTCCGGCATTTTTTAATCTGTGGGTCATGTAGATTTAAGTGTCATGCTGCGGTCCAGGACAGGGATAGTCTATGTCCAGTTCAACTAAAATGGTGGGTGAAAGGGCTCTTTTTGCGCATTTAAATTGGGTCATGCAGGTTTGGGGCTCATGCTGTGGCCAGGGCAGGGATGTCTATGTCCAGTGAAACTAAATGGTGGGTTTAATACTCCTTTTTCCGGCACTTTTTAATCTGTGAGTCATACAGGTTTGAGGGTCAAGCTGCGGTACAGGACATGTATAGTCGATGTCCAGTTCAACTAAAATGGTGGTTCAAAGACTCCTTTCTGGCACTTTTTAATCTGTGGGTCATGTAGATTTAAGGGTCATGCTACGGTCCAGGACAGGGATAGTCTATGTCCAGTTCAACTAAAATGGTGGTTCAAAGACTCCTTTTTCCGGCACTTTTTAAATTGGGGTCTGCGGGTTTTGGGGGTCATGTGTGGTAAGGAAGGTTATCAATTCCAGTTCCCCTAAAATGGGGGGTTTTTCAAAGGCCTTTTTGGGATTTAAATCTCTAGGTCAACATTTTAATGGTCATATGGGCCCAGGACGAATAGTAAAATGCCCCCAGTTTAAAAACTAAAAATGGTGGTTAAAAGACCCCTTTTTTTCCCAGCCTTTTTAATCTTGGGGTCATGCAGGTTTGGGGTCAGCTGTGGCCCCAGGACATGGATAACAATTCCATTTCAAATAAAATATGGTTCAAATAATACCCTTCTGGCCCCTTTTTAATTTGTGGGTCATGCGGTTTAAAGGGGTATGCTTTGGTACAAGACAGGGATAGGGAATGGTTTTGGGGATTTTTTTCTGTGATTTTATAAATAAGTTTTTTTGCCTGTTTTATACTTTTCCCGTTGACTGTTGGGTGTTAAATTCCAGTTTTCCAGCCCTTTTTGGGGTGTAAGAATAAAGGGTTTTTTCCTCCCCATGACTTTAAGGGGTCAGGGGTGATAACTATTATCAACTATCGGAAAAACGGGCTTTAAAAATTGCCGTACGCTTCGAACGTAACGATAGTTGACACAATCGCTATCACTAAAATAACCCCCTTTTCATTCCCATTTTAAATGTGTTGTTTTGTGCCCTACTCAAAGGTAGTAGTCTCTTAATGTCCCCACTCAGAAGTACTATTTCCCTTGCATACTCCTTGTTTACTTTTGCCATTTTTTGTATATCAACTTAATATAGATCCTTCCATTGGTCCCTTTTCACCGTTATCAGAATAACGTTCCTTTTAGCCTCCATTGAATTATAGTTGATCTCATGTGCCCCTGAAAGGAAATTTACTTACTTAACCCCCTTCCCCCCCAATGAGTTCTTTGGTACCTTAGGGCTTGTTCCCGTTTTGCCCTCCCCTTATAGGACCCCAAGTGATTTGATTGAGCCCTTTGCTTTTTTGTCCCCTAAATTTGTATTAATGTTTCCCCTTGACCCTTCCCGAATTTAAAAAAGTTAATTTTAGCTCCCATTTAATTATAATTTATCCTCTGTGCACCTGAAAGGGAAAAACAAAACTTATACCTTCTTAACCCTATTCCCACAATGGGTTCTTCTGATGGTTCTTAGGCTTTGTTTCTGTTTCTGCCATCTTCTCCTAGGCCACAACCTGGTTTAGTTTTGAGGATTAAAACACAATAACGTATTGATTTGATTGTGTCACCTGCACCATTCTGCTGCTTCTCTCATTGTGCTTCCATCGTCTCATAGACCATGGGCCTAAACTAACCTGTGACTTATAAAGTAAATGATTGGCCAGAAAGCTAATATCTCTCTGCTCCACCAGTGTTCTGAGAATGCAGATACAGCTGTTAGAGCAATAAATTGGGAGTATGTGTGTCAGATGCCCAGTGCTGGTTAGATCCTCTTGCATCGGCTTTGCTCACACAATACTGTTTTTATTTAGTTACTGATACATATTTTTATTTGAAATCCAGACTGGAAGTAGAGGCCCCAATTTATCAAATATTACGTTACTTTAACCAAAGTCTAAGATAAAGTTTGTCTAATTTATTGACTTATGTTTTGACAGATTTATGATGGGATTTACCTTCTTTCACAAATCTGTCATAAAATATATATCTGCCATTAGCTTTTACACTAACTAAAAGTACAGCACTTTTTCTAGACCCGATTTTATTATTTGCAACTTCATAAAAAAGCCACATTTTATAACTATGTCTAAATCTTGGCCAAGAATCAAGCTGTGGCCACTGTAGTATACTGTATGTGTCTCAGTGTTAACACACTATTTTGAAAAAAGGCACCAATATGGGACTATTGAATTAGTAGTCCTATTTATATAATTTTCCTAACTTTATTATCCTGAAATAGGTTGAGGTGCATTATATAGCATGATGGCATGATGCAAATATCACAATCACACCATCATACTGAAGCAGCCACTGAAAATCACTGAAACAGACCATGAGTTAGGTTGGGCCTACTGACCAGGACCAATCCCCATGAATTACATTTTCTCCAAGACAGAAGATGGAAAAGAGAAAGACAGAAGGTAAAGAATGGGCTACAGATAAATAAATGTCCACATTCCGTCTGGGACCTTCTCTGCAGCTATTAGAAGTGGAGAGAAAGGAGCCATACTGGTGCAGAGCTGCCATGTAAACAGTACGATGGGCAGCAGTGTCTGGTCTCACCATTGGTTAAACAGAGTAGAAAATAGCAGTAGGCAGCAGCAAAGAGCTTTATTGTAGAGAGAACCAGCTCCCTGAGAAGTAGACAAAGGGGCTCTGTGAACCCTAGAGCTGTCCCTGGACCTTGAAAACCTTCTCAGCAGCCATATTCAAGTGTAGGCAAAACTGGATCTGGATGAGACCAATTCTTGCACATTTTTGGAACTAATTTTCTTCTGCTAATAATATTTGAAAGGTATAATATATACTCTTGTCATTGAGTATATTGCTGGAAAGAGTTTACATTGTAGGACTAATGATGCTATGGTCTTTTTGACTAAATATTTGTAAGATTATCATAAAAAGACAACTGTAGTAATTGGCAGCATTGTGCAGTCAGACTAATTAAATCGCCTTGAAAAGGGCACAGCCACTTGACAATTGTGGAATTCAGTTCAGTCACCCTTGAGAGGACAAAATTGCTTGGCATTGTCATATTTCTTGCACTGTGTTGGAATCTATGCTATACTATTTCTCACGTTGTATGGTCAGAAAAAGTAAAGATAAAAAGCAATAAAAACAATGTGCAGAAGCCTCAGTCTTTCTACATGTTTTGCACAAAGATTTAAGTTAGTAAATAAATATATTAGGTGTTTCAGCAGTCAAAAACTGAAACTACAGGAATTAGTGGTGAAAGAAAGAAGCCTTAGCAAGAAGATCAAATAGATTAGATCAGTGAGCAAGAAAATGCAACTATAAAAAAATAAAAATGCCAGAAACTTGCATTTTTTTCTAAACTGGTACCTATAAAAACTTCACTATGCCCCTCAAAAATGAGTATACAGAGCTATAGCATAAAGGTAAATTTTTACAATTCATCACTGAAGTTAAAGACCTCTTAAATAGAATATAGGAGCTATCACTACCAGAAATGGTGGTGAATAGTGATGAGCGATTACGTTGACTATCGTCATCGGGTCGATAGTCGATATCGGCAATTATCAATAAGATATCCGATAGTCGATTATAGATTATCACCGATGACCATTAAAGTCTATGGGAGAGCAACAACACCTTCATTCTTACACCCAAACAGGGCTGAAGAAGCTGGAATTAACATCCACAACAGTCAAATGGATACGTGCTACATCTTAGGCAACACACTAAGGTTATAAAAGCCACAGAAAAAAAATCACAGACCATTCATTACCATCCCTGTCTTGAAACCACAGCCTGACCCTTAAACCTGCATGACCCACAAATTAAAAAGTGCCAGAAGGCACTATGATTTGAACCATCATTTTACTTGAACTGGACATTGAATATCCCTGTCCTGGAACGCAGCATGAGCCCCAAACCTGCATGACCGCCAGATTAAAAAGTGCCGGAAAAAGGAGTCTTTCAACCACCATTTTAGTTGAACTGGACATTAACTATATCTGTCCTGTACCACAGTATGACCATTAAACCTGTCTGACCCCCAGATTAAAAAGTGCCGGAAAAAGGAGTCTTTGAACCACCATTTAGTTGAACTGGACATTGACTATACCTGTCCTGGCCGCAGTATGACCATATAACCTGTCTGACCGCCAAATTAAAAAGTGCCGGGAAAAGGAGTCTTTGAACCACCATTTTAGTTGAACTGGACATTGACTTTACCTGTCCTGGGCCACAGCATGAGCCCCAAACCTGCATGACCCCCACATTTAAAAGTGCCGGAAAAAGGAGTCTTTCAACCACCAATTTAGTTTCACTAGACATAGACTATACCTGTCCTGGGCCACAGCATGACCCCTAAACCTGTTGGACCCCAAAATTAAAAAGTAGGCTGGGAAAAGGAGTCTTTGAACACCATTTTAGTTAACTGGACATAGACTATACCTGTCCTAGGGCAGAAAAAAGCATGACCCCTAAACCTGTTTGACCCACAGATCACAAAGTGCCACTATGCTATTTTGTACAGTGACTCTCATTTAGTCCAACACGAGAAAATGGATTGGCACCGGTAAGAGTGTAGATAAAATCCAAAACGATTTATTGAGAATTATTTAAAAAACAGCCACAATGGAGCCACATGAAAACAACTGTGGCAACAATGTACAGACAGAGGGGTGATGAGCTGACGCGTTTCGGGCCTATTCAGCCCTTAATCATAGCTATAAAATGAAGATACGACTACCCTCTTATAGTGCATAAAATCACATGACATACATAATTAAACATAACAATTCAACACACTAGATAGCATGCTTGCCGAACTGTATGCTGGCGTCTGACCCCCCTGCTCACACAGCTCCTCCCCGCCACAACCTCACCACGTAAACCCAAAGACCGAAAAACGCAAGAAAACCTGCATTCCAATCACCGGAAATGATGTAACCCGAAACTAAAGCAACCAAGCGTGTGTTGCCATGGTGAGATGCGCCGCACATAAAAAGAACAACGCATTCCAATTCGGCAAAACAACGCAGGGGGGGGAGAGATACGGAAACACACACAAAAGCTAGTGTGTGTGATTTGCCGGGCATATAATATAATGGTATTCAGGTAGACGGACGCCGCGTTTTAATGGTAATGCCACTGGTTTACGAAATATAGTACGTAAGAAACACTAATAAAAAATTTGCTAAATATATGAAAAGGGTATATAAGGAATTTCTATGATAATATAATATGTAGCAAATAATTACAATTTGATCAAAAGTAAGCCAAATTGGAAGCAAGCATGCTAAACCGGGGAAAACACTGAAAGGAAAAGGTAAACAAAGGATTTTTGCAAAATATAGATACATGGTGTCAAAAGAAAAAGAAGAGAAAAAGAGAAAAGACACAAAAACTATAAATGAAACATAATATCCCTGCGTATATTCAACCCTTTCGGGAAGATACTGTCAAGGACTAAGATCCAATACGCCTCCCTGTCTCGCAGCAGATATTCCCAGTCTCCACCTCGTATGGGTTTGCGAACCTGTTCTATAGCTATAACTCTGAGACCTTGCGTATTAGACTCATGTTTGTCTATAAAGTGTTGCGCTACTTGGGATTTATTGGTTCTCTTAACATTGAATATGTCACCAAGGTGTTCTAAGAAGCGAGTTTTCAATCTCCTGATGGTACTACCTACATAGATGAGATTGCAAAGGGTACAAGTAAGTATGTATACTACATGATGGGAATTGCAGTTCATATGACTTTTGATCATATAGGAATGAGAGGAGTCAGAATTGTGAAAATCTTGAGTGGAAAATGCAAAATTGCATGTTTTGCATGGATGGGATCCACACTTGAAAAAACCCTTATAACGTAGCCAAGTAGGTTTATTGATAGTAGTAGGCAAGCGATTGGGTGATAAAAGATCACCAATGGTCTTAGATTTTCTTGCCACTGTTTGACAACCATTATGTAGGATGGAATCAATGATTTCATCCTCCTGTAGGATGGGTAAATATTTCAAAAAGATTTGTCTAATTTTAGCAAAGTGGTGGCTGTGATCTAATACTAGCACCAATTTGTCCCTATCCGCAGTATTTGTTTGGCTGTTGTTATGTGTGGATTTGACAGCCAATAAGTCTTCCCTAGTACGTTTTTCCACAATCTTAGAGGCCCGTTCAAGTGTCCAATCTGGATAACCCCTCAGTTTAAGTCTTTGATTGATGGCATTTTTCTCTGCTGAGAAACCAGAAGAAAGGCTACAATTCCGCTTGGCTCTAATATATTCGCCCACTGGAATAGCCTGTTTGTTGTGTTTTGTATGAAAACTCTTAAAATGTAAGATTGTATTCCCACTGGTAGTCTTACGATAGGTCTTAGTTAATATGGTTTCACCTGACAATCCTGTGAGTTCTAAATCAAGAAATGTTGTAGTGACATTTTGTATGTCGT
This sequence comes from Phyllomedusa bahiana, assembly GCA_025379985.1. NCBI lineage: Eukaryota > Metazoa > Chordata > Amphibia > Anura > Hylidae > Phyllomedusa > Phyllomedusa bahiana. The sequence goes on from JAODAL010038634.1 coordinate 23,940, forward strand.
AGGTAAACCTAAGGTTAAGGGGATTGTTGTTGAGATAATAAATGAAGTTGTGTATGGCAGGTACATCGCCCCCCCATATGAGGAGGAGGTCATCGATGTACCTGCCATACCATTCAATGTCATGGACAAAAGGATTCATCTCTGAAAATACGTATTGTGCTTCCCACCAAGAAACTGTGAGGTTGGCAAGGGATGGAGAATGCTTTGCGCCCATTGATACACCCCTAGTTTGGAGATATACGACATTTTTGTAAGAGAAGTAATTACGGTGCATAAGAAACTCCGTTACCATAAGGATAAATAGTATAAGGTCTTTGTTGTATGTGCTATGGGTTTCAAGATGAAACTGTAGTGCTAATAAGGCTACCTGATGCGGTATGCTGGTATACAGCGACTCGATGTCGCAAGTAACCCAGCACATGCTATCTGACCATTTTTTGTGTTGGAGATTCACAAGAACATCCTTGGTGTCCCTTAAGTATCCCGGTACCCTCTGTACTAGAGGCTGCAAAAAAGAATCCAGCCATTGTGATGTACGTTCAAGAAGGGACCCAATTCCAGAGACAATTGGGCGCATGGGGGGAAATTCTTTACTCTTATGAATTTTGGGTAAGCCGTATAATGTGGGCATGATGGGATGTTCCACCACCATGTGCTCCAATTGCCTCTGGTTAAGTGCACCCAATGCAATCCCATCCTCCAAAAGACACCTTAGTTCTGTTTGGAATTTTGCAGTGGGATCTTTATCCAACTTGGAATATGTAGAAGTGTCTTGCAACATGAGTAACATGGAGGAATCGTATTTTGTACGGTCCATGACAACTACCGTGCCCCCCTTGTCCGCCATCCTAATAATAATATTATGATTATTTTGTAACTCATGCAATGCTTTTCTTTGAGAAGAATTGAAATTAAGGTGGTTGGACACAGGGGGGACGGAGTTAGCCAAGGCCCTGAGGTCACGTTCGATGAAAAATTGGAATCGATCCATAGCGATCGTCCTAGAGTGTATAGGATAAAATTCCTTATTAGTAACATTAAATGGTTTAACATGGGACTCATCAATTTTTTCAATACCACATGAGTCCCCGGCCAGATCTTCAAGATGTAATAAGGCAATCTGTTCTCTGAATGCAAAATTACTGAATTTATTAACAGGTGGAAGCTGATATTGTTCCTGGTTCAATGTTGAACTGTCCCAGAAATGTCGCCGTAAGGTGAGTAGACGTACAAACCGATTTATATCCTTCAAAGTAGAGAAAAGGTCAAAATTCTCTTCCAGGCCAAAATTGAGTCCTAATGTGAGTAATTGAGTTTGTTCTTGAGAGAGTTCACTAGTTGAAAGATTTAGGACATCAATTGTAGTTTTATCTGAGGAAATTGCTACTTGTTTGTTCTTGTTTTCCTTTTCTCTTTGTCTTTTGTGTCGTCTGCCGCCTCTCCTAGTACGTTTTTTGCCGGTTTGATTGGATTAATTTTCTTGGGTTGTTTATAATAGGACAAATTCTGTGGAGCACTGCTGGTAGAAGCGATAGATTCCTCAGAGTCTTGCTCACCATTATCATCCTCCTCATGTGATGTAGAATCAAGTGAGCTGAAGCTGACCCTTTTTCTGTTGGCATTTTTTCGCCAACTGTTTTTTCTCCACCTGTGTTTCAATATGGACTGTGGCCCGTTGTTATCAAGGGTTCTTCTGCCCCATTCGTATACTTGATCTTTCTCGTAATCATTGGTATCACGATCGAATTTTAATTTTTTGTTGGCCATGATGGATTCTTCCATTTTAGCTATATTGTCTCGAGTGCGTTGTAAGTCCTGGTCAAAAGTAGCTAGGTCCTTGAAATTTTGCAATTCAGACTCCATTGTCTTCATTTCCTTGGAGATTTCTTCCAATTTAGCATCCTCACACTGAGTGATTAGCTGCATTAGTTGTATGGAGCAGGCGCTTAATATTTGATTCCACTTTTTGACAAAATCCACAGAATAGATAATAGTGGGTATTTTTTTCAGTCTCAGCCCCCTCGGTATCATGTCATGTTTCAAATAATTGCGCAGGGTGGTGGCATCCCACCAAATGCGTAGTTCCTGTGTCAATAATTTCTCATAGGATTTCAATAGACTACAGAAATCCACACCCCTCTGATCTGTAATATTTCTTTTCTGGAAAACCGCTGCGGCTTTTTCATCCCTGCCTTGGGCATAGGCCATGGCGCAAGCGGTTTGTGCAACACGTTGTAGGATGTATATAGTAATTTTACACAGTCAATTATCACGAAAGATTCTGTGAATACAATAATAGCCAATGTAGCAACCGGGAGCAAGCCAAACATGGGGGCACACAATGGAAAGAAGAAAAAATAGGCAGCTCACCTTGGCATATTTCGTCTGCTAGACTCGTGGCAATACCGTGCCTCAATCCGCGTCCATGACACGCCAAATACTTGTAGTCCAACACGAGAAAATGGATTGGCACCGGTAAGAGTGTAGATAAAATCCAAAGCAATTTATTGAGAATTCTTTAAAAAACAGCCACAATGGAGCCACATGAAGAACAACGTGTGCAACAATGTACAGACAGAGGGGTGATGAGCTGACGCGTTTCGGGCCTATTCAGCCCTTAATCATAGCTATAAGATGAAGATACGACTACCCTCTTATAGTGCATAAAATCACATGACATACATAATTAAACATAACAATACACACCTGAGATAGCATGCTTGCAAACTGTATGCTGGCGTCTGACGCGTCCGCTCGTTCCGCCAAACAGGAAACCAAAGACCGGAAGTATACGCAAGAAAACCTGCGTTCCAATCACCGGAAATGATGTAACCCGAAACTAAAGCACCCAAGCGTGTGTTGCCATGGTGAGATGCGCCGCACATAAAAAGAACAACGCATTCCAATTCGGCAAAACAAACAACTCTCATTTAGTATATATTTTGGTAACTGACATTTGTTTACAGAATTTATTTAGGGAAGTTTTATTTATAGTTTTACATTATTACCATTTTGCTTTTCTTTCAAGTGTGATAACATACAACATACACCCCTCCCTGCAGTTTTTAAAGGTTTTTTTTACACGTGGAGATGTGTTAATTCGTCCGCACACCCATAAGTAATACAAATGTCCTGATCATCCCCAAAACACTTCTTAGTTGAGAAGACATTTGCCCTCCTGGCTTCTGAGACTGATTCAGCCAATCAATTCAATGGTTTCATTTTTCCTCCAAATCCTTCTTCATTGATTAGAGACAGACTCCCCTGGAGAACAAATGATGTGACCCCATAGTGACTCCAGCCCCAGAAAATTTTAAGCCTCAAATTGTGCAATTTGTGTCCAGTCCTGGACCCCTTTTTGACACTACTTAACCTCACAGAAATCACCTTTTTCAAAATCTGATTTTTTTAGAGAAATTTGAAGCTCTCCTGATTGCTCCTAGCGGTGAGAGCCAGTGCTACCGTCAGCCATCTGTTAACACGGAGGTCCAGCTGCCAGGGCCAGACTTACACCTATCTGAAACACCTATCTGAAATGTATACGGATAATAAAAGGTATTTTTGGCACCTATTTTTGGTGACTACTAAATTGCTGTATTCAAATTTAACTACAATGCAGCTCTATGATCAAAGCATGACTGACCAAAAGTGAAAAAAACACCTGTCTGAAATATACACGGGATAATAAAAGGTATTTTGGACTATATTCACCTTGGTGACTACTAAATTCTGTTTCAAATTTAACTACAAAGTAGCTCAAGAACAAAGCTGACTGACAAAAGTGAAAAAAAAATGTCTAAATGTATACGGGTAAAAAAGGATTTTGGCACCTATCAATTCACCTGTGGTGACTACTAAATTGCTGTATTCAAATTTAACTACAAATAGCTCTATGAACAAAGCTTGACTGACCAAAAGTGAAAAAAACACCTGTCTGAAATGTATACGGGATAATAAAAGGTATTTTTTGGCACCTATCAATTCACCTGTGGTGACTACTAAATTGCTGTATTCAAATTTAACTACAAAGTAGCTCTATGAACAAAGCATGACTGACCAAAAATTGAAAAAAACACCTGTCTGAAATGTATACGGGATAATAAAAGGTATTTTTTGGCACCTATCAATTCACCTGTGGTGACTACTAAATTGCTGTATTCAAATTTAACTACAAAGTAGCTCTATGAACAAAGCTTGACTGACCAAAAGTGAAAAAAACACCTGTCTGAAATGTATACGGGATAATATAAGGTATTTTTTGGCACCTATCAATTCACCTGTGGTGACTAAATTGCTGTAAAAATTGCGTGTTTATAACAAGTTGAGATAAGTGAAAATACTGTGAAGTATACATAATTAGTATTTTTTGGGATATCAATAATCGAAACTAAATTGCTGTATCAAATTGTAACTGCAAAAATCTACAAAAGTGATGAAAAATGAAAAAAAACACCGTTTGAAATGTATACGGATTTTAAATTGTATTTTTGGCACCTTTGAGTACACCTGTGGTGACTACAAAGTTGCTGGATTTAAATTTAACTGCAAGGTGGCTCTATCAACACAGCTGGCCTGCGCCAAAGTGAAAAAAACACGTATCTGAATGTATACTGATAATAAAAGGTATTTTTTGGCACCTATCAACCTGTGGTGACTAAAAAGTTGCTGGATTCAAATTTAACTGCAAAGTAGATCTATCAACAAAGCTTGACTGACCAAAAGTGAAAAAAGCACGTATCTGAAATGTATACGGATAATAAAAGGTATTTTTGGCACCTATCAGTACACCTGTGGTGACTAAAAAATTGCTATATTCACATTTAACTGCAAAGTAGCTCTATCAACAAAGCTGTACTGCGCCAAAGTGAAAAAACACGTATCTGAAATGTATTCGGATAATAAAAAGGTATTTTTGGCACCTTTCAATTCACCTGTGGTGACTACAAAATTTGCTGTATTCACATTTAAGTGCAAGGTGCCTCAATGACAAAGCTGTAGTGCGCCAAAGTGAAAAAACACGTATCTAGAATGTATCTCGGATAATAAAAGGTATTTTTTGGCACCTTTCAATTCACCTGTGGTGACTACAAAATTGCTGTTTTCACATTTAAGTGCAAGGTGCCTCAATGAACAAAGCTGTATGCGCCAAAGTCAAAAAACACGTATCTGAAATGTATTCGGATAATATAAGGTATTTTTGGCACCTTTCAATTCACTGTGGCGAACTACAAAATTGCTGTATTCATTTTAACTGGAAAGTACTCTATAACAAAGTGTACTGCGCAAGTGAAAAACCGTACTGAAGTATTTGATAATGAAGGTATTTTGAACCTTCACTGTGCTGACACAAAGAGGATTCAATTAGCGCAGGTGCTCGAGCGTTCTAGCTGTTGGACAGAGCATGAGCGCCTACGTCTGGCGTACAGACACTGATCATGAACAGGAAGGGCTGTTTGATGTAAAACGAGGTCATGTGATTTTTCCAGCCAATCGCAACCATACACATCCCAGTCATGACGTCGAACACACATCTCACCCTGCTCTATTCTGTAAGCTGATTTGCTGGCCGCCAAAATGACAGGAATCGCCGAAAATGGCGCAATATTAATAGATTATGCACAGATTTTAACCTAAATTATCGCGTGTTCTAAAAAATCCGATCAACGTAAATACCGTGCCGATTTCATCTTTGTCGATAATAATCGCTCAACACTAGTGGTGAATACAAAGACATAAAATACAGAAAAAATAAATTGTTTATAAAGAAGGTAGTGAAAATCAATCTATAGATGTAGCTTAGCGGCGTTAGGGAAACAAGGCTTCTATAGCATTATACAATAAACACTAGCTACCCTATTCATAGTGGACCTAATTAATGTTGAAAAACTGGTTTTCTCATCCATAAATTCTTTTTGTACAATCTTTTGTATTTGGGTGTTGAAAGTATTTTTAATATAAAATTTAAAGAATTAAATGTTGCTTTTTAATTAGGAGTATACACACAGCTCTAACAATAGAAAAATAAGAAAGGCATCATAAAAAGGTAGTTAAATATAACAAAAATTATATAAATATAGCATCACTGATAGACTACCAAGCCACATAATAAAGTTAGAATGTCATGTATACCACATGATAACCTCCATGATCTATATCAACCCCCCTCCCCCCCAAAAAGGCAACGTAATTGCATTTTTTTCTAACTCTATTCAACAAAGAATTTTGCATAAAATATGGTGCATTAAATGGTACCGCTAAAAAAATATTTGTTCCACAAAAAAATAATCCTAAATGCAAATTTGCCAGCAGAAAAATAAAAAAAAGTTCTGGTGGAGTTTAAAATAAATAAAAGGCAAAAATAGGCTGGTCCTCAGGTGGTTAGTATAGCTTCTTTTTTTATTTGTATGCAATTCTAATGAGTACAATGAGTAGATGCATTTTATATCATTCAGAAAACCCTTTCAAGAGGTTAAAAATATATTCTGTGTTTAGCGTTATTGGCAGACATTTACCAGCTTTAGTCTGCCTGTTAGAAAACTATCTGCCTAAAGTTAATATAATTTTTCGTAACTGAATTGCAAATCAGTTTCACTCAAACTGCTCCAGGGAAAGTGCAGTCTGGGACACAGTAAAGGCATTCATCGGAGGGTTGCTGTATCGAGAAGTCACCAGATTAAAAAGACAATTTAAAGTAAAAGAGGATGCATTGCAGAAGGAAGTAAAATTGGCTGAAACAGTTTATATTAGGGATAATTCTCAAGCTCTTAAAACGAAGTGGGTACAAGCTTTAGGAATCCATAATGGATATCTGCAACAAAAGAATCACAGTTTCTTTTCAGAGGTTTAATACTACAGCCATGGGGTAACCAAACTTTACCATTTTGGTGCTCAAAAAGGGGGCGTGTCAGTACCTTAGAAAATTTTGGAGGAATATTCACTTGGTCAGACATTTATAAATTTGTTAAAGTTATTATAAACTAAGCCAAGCATCTTGTGAAAATATTTCTAAATGCAGGATCGTTCAGGTGCCTTGCAATAACGAGTTGGGCACAGCAAGGTTATTCTCCTTCTTCCTCATATTTTGCTCTACTCATGAAGCCCCTGATAATCAGCATCAGGAAAGATTCCATGACATATGATTTTTGGAAGTGAGGGAAGAGATATCTTTTTGTATATTGATGATCTTTTGTTCTTCAGCAATACCAATAAGAGTCAGTATTCCCCTAAATCCTACATGGTCATTGGTTTCCTAAATCCTGGCCTGCTTTTAAAAGATGTGGAGGTTTAGATGGCTGGGATGAGAGGATATTTTTATTGACTTTGTATAAAACTGATCATTTCTCATAAATATTATTGAGAATTTAATATTACACTACTACATAAGGGAAAAAAAATACTAGGGCATAGGTTACAACTCTCAAAGGCGGATAACATAGGGTTAATAGAAATGATGTTGCTTCTGTAAATACTTTATATGTTATGTAACACCTAATAAAGATTGGAAATAAAGTGTTTAGGAAAAATAAAAGTCTTATGAACAAGCTTTTTTGGTATCAAAAACAGGTGCAAATGAAACAGATTTTTTTAGCTTTGCCAGAAAAGCAAGGTGGTTTGGCTGTACCTCATATACTTCATTATTTTCTCACAGCTCACTTGTCACAACTGGTGGAATGGAAGGTAAAGAATTTCCTTAGGGAATAGAATCTTAGAAAACAAGGAGTAACATGAAATCTATTTTAGTTGTTGGAATTTTTGGTTTCAAACTAAATTAAAAAAACAACTTTGATGGGGTTGAAGTTTAGAAGGAGCTTATAAATTTGTTAAGTGAGGAGGGTTCTTTCAATTTTATTCCCTCTTTTGGATAAAATTACAGATTAGAGAAACTGAGTTATTGTAGAGTTTAGAAAAGTATCATAATTCTTTGAGCAGGGGTGTGAAGAATTAAGTGATCTTACAGTAACACAAATATGTCTCTTGAGATATCCACAGATAAAAACTGCTGTGGATGTCCCTGGGTTCTAAAGGAGGCTCCTAGTGAATGAATCAAACAATATTGCACAAATTACATCTTTTCACATCTTTTTAAACACAAAGGGAAAATGACCATAACATTTTTAAATCTTAATGCTTACAATTAACTAAATACACGTCTTCACACTAAATTAAGGTGGGAAAAATATTGGGAGGTGTTCTATGTTTGATTTTTTTTTAAATATCTCACCTCTAGATTGCACAAAGTGACATAATTTTTAGTGGTGCGTAGGTTACATTTTACAGCGACAAATTTGTGTATTGTATAATCGCATAACTTTGATTTAAAAAAGTTATTATAAAATTAAAAAAGGATTCACCAAACTGCTCTGTTTGAACAGAGCCTTACATGACAGATAATTAATGGTGTTATTTGTTAGGATTTCAAAAGTTAAAACATGAGCCTTTTACCAACACACATACTGTATATTTCTTTAATTTGGGTAAGAGTTACCCATTATAAAAAGTAATTTTATATGTACATCGAATTAACCACTTAAAGGGGTTGTCTCACTACAAGGACTGCTTTTTAGGTTAAAGATCTTGAAAAAACAAATCGCTTTGCAATATATGTCCATTTACAGTGTCCTACCTATTCATAGATATCTCCTCTTGTATGGGCTACATCAGCTCCTCAGGTCGCTATAGCTACCAACCTGTTCAATCTCTTCTTATTGGCTGTCAGCACTATAGCTACAGACCTGTCACCGCAGGCCAGTAGAAGCCAGTAAACATGCCCTTGAATTCAAAAGTGGAACTGAGAAAACAGGACTGAGGTAAGATGAATCGATGTAGTGAGACAACCCCTTTAATTTTCAAATAACAAACATAAAAATGTGCTGAAAATTAAAGTAATTTGATGTCATGTATTTCATAGTTATAGTTTCAAATATTCCTTTAGGTCGGATTGGTTCTTGCCTTATGGGTAGTGATGAGCGATTACATTGACTATCGTCATCGGGTCGATAGTCGATATCGGCAATTATCAAGACGATTTATGATAGTCGACAATAGATTATCGCCGATGACCATTAAAGTCTATGGCAGAGCAACAACACCTTCATTCTTACACCCAAACAGGGCTGGAGAAGCTGGAATTAACATCCACAACAGTCAAATGTATACATGCTACATCTTAGGAAACACACTTAGGTTATAAAAGCCACAGAAAAAAAGTCACAGACCATTCACTATCCCTTTCTTGTACCACAGCATGACCCTTAAACCTGCATCACCCGCAAATTAAAAAGTGCCGGAAGGCAGTATGATTTGAACCATCATTTTACTTGAACTGGACATTGAATATCCCTGTCCTGGAACACAGCATGAGCCCCAAACCTGCATGACCCCCAGATTTAAAAAGTGCTGCAAGAAAGTAGTCTTTGAACCACCATTTTAATTGAACTGGACATTGACTATATCTGTCCTGTACCGCAGAATGACCATTAAACCTGTCTGACCCACAGATTAAAAAGTGCCGGAAAAAGGAGTCTTTGAACCACCATTTTAGTTGAACTGGACATTGACTATATCTGTCCTGTACCGCAGAATGACCATTAAACCTGTCTGACCCACAGATTAAAAAGTGCCGGAAAAAGGAGTCTTTGAACCACCATTTAAGTTGAACTGGACATTGACTATAACTGTCCTGTACCGCAGATGACATAAACTGTCTGACCCACAATTAAAAGTGCGGAAAAAGGATATTTGAAACCACCATTTTAGTGAACTGGACATTGATTATCTGTCCTGTACCGCAGATGACCATTAAACCTGTCTGACCCACAGATTAAAAGTGCCGGAAAAAGGAGTCTTTGAACCACCATTTTAGTTGAACTGGACATTGACTATATCTGTCCTGTACCGCAGAATGACCATTAAACCTGTCTGACCCACAGATTAAAAAGTGCCGGAAAAAGGAGTCTTTGAACCACCATTTTAGTTGAACTGGACATTGACTATATCTGTCCTGGGCCACAGCATGAGCCCCAAACCTGTTTGATCCACAGATCACAAAGTGGCACTATGCTATTTTGTACAGTGACTGTCATTTAGAATATTTTTTGGTAACTGACATTTGTTTACAGAATTTATTTAGGGAAGTTTTATTTATAGTTTTACATTATTATCATTTTTCTTTTTTTTCAAGTGTGATAACATACAACATACACCCCTCCCTGCAGTTTTTAAAGGTATTTTTTACACGTGTAGATGTGTTAATTCGTCCGCACACCCCATAAGTAATACAAATGTCCTAATCATCCCAAAAACACTTCTTAGTTGAGAAGACATTTGCCCTCCTGGCTTCTGAGACTGATTCAGCCAATCAATTCAATGGTTTCATTTTTCCTCCAAATCCTTCTTCATTGATTAGGGACAGACTCCCCTGGAGATCAAATGATGCGACCCCATAGTGACTCCAGCCCCAGAAAATTTTAAGCCTCAAATTGTGCAATTTGTGTCCAGCCCTGGACCCCTTTTTGACACTACTTAACCTCACAGAAATCATGGAAGAGTTTTGGAAAGTCTCTTATTAAAAGATGGCAAATCACAGCTATTCTCAAATCTCTCAAATCAAAACAAAATTGCTGGATTGAAATTTAAGTGTTTAGGTACCATAACTTTGATGTTATAAACACACCCACCAAAAGCGTATCCCAATCTACAACAAGCTGACTGACCAAAAGTGAAAAAAACACCTGTCTGAAATGTATACGGATAATAAACGGTATTTTTGGCACCTATCAATTCACCTGTGGTGACTACAAAATTGCTGTATTCAAATTTAACTGCAAAGTAGCTCTATCAACAAAGCTTGACTGACCAAAAGTGAAAAAAAACACCTGTCTGAAATGTATACGGATAATAAAAGGTATTTTTGGCACCTATCAGTACACCTGTGGTGACTACAAAGTTGCTGGATTCAAATTTAACTGCAAGGTGGCTCTATCAACAAAGCTGGCCTGCGCCAAAGTGAAAAAAACACGTATCTGAAATGTATACGGGATAATAAAAGGTATTTTTTGGCACCTATCAACCTGTGGTGACTACAAAATTGCTGGATTCAAATTTAACTGCAAGGTGGCTATATCAACAAAGCTGGACTGGGCAAAATTGAAAAAGAACACCTATCTGAAATGTATACTGATAATAAAAGTGGAGTTTTGCACCTAACAAATAGACCTGCAGTTACTAAGTTTTGGCTGTACAATATCCAGCATCCTTTATAGAGCTTGTCTGTGTTCGCCCGTGCCCCCGCCCCCCGCTCCCACCCGTGACTTTACAGCGGTAGATGCTCCTTTAAAATTCTCTACCTAACTACCTAAAATCTGCAAATCTCTGATCTAACTAAGTTCTAAGGATCACAGCTAAAAGTAGAGCTGTCTCTGTGAAAAAATAGAATAATTTCGCTGAGCTGTTTGCTGAGCGGTTTGGACAGAGGCAGAGCGCACGTCCTACTGCTATGAGACGCTGATACACACTGATCATGAACAGGAAGGGCTGGTCTATGTAAAACGAGGTCATGTGATTTTTCCAGCCAATCGCAACCATACACATCCCAGTCATGACGTCGCACACACATCTCACACTGCTCTATTCTGTAAGCTGCCGTGCTGGCCGCCAAAATGACAGGAAGCGCGATAATGGCGCGATATTAATAGATTATGCACAGATTTTAACCTAAATTATCGCGTGATCGACAAAATTCGATCAACGTAAATACCGTGCCAATTTCAACTTTGTCGATAATAATCGCTCAACACTACTTATTGGCTCCAAAGTTTGCAGCTGTAGGAGGAAACAGAGCTTAAAAATTCCATATCCCCCTCCCTTCATCCACATCTTTCCCCACCCTTGATTGAACTTGTCTTTTCTCAACCATACTATTTAACTACAGTATGTTAGTACAAAAATATTATTTGCCAGTAAATGAGTATAAGTGATATTATTGAGGCTTCAGCTGATAGATAGACAGGCAGACAGACAGACAGATGGACAGATAGACAGACAGACAGACTAGATCTGGATGGCATATTGCTTTCAGTCGCTGCTCCTCTGCCTCTACTTTCCTGCATGTGGTTCCCAGATTCTTAAAAGGCAAATGCAGGGTAAAATGTATTCTCTTTAAAGAAAGCCTAGTTCCCACAGTCTTAACAATGAGGTCCACTTAGTTCTAGTACTTTGGAAGGTGTACAGTGCTTTGGAAGGTGTACATTTACCATTGGTTTTGCTGTTTTGTTGCAATCACATTTATCTATTTTGTAAGTCTGTCATTGTCATAAGCAGCATGTATCTGCTCACTTTCTTGCCTTGATATGTTTTCCAGGGGTGGTGTATAATACATCAACTGGTCATAAAAAGGAGCCTTAGTTGAGTACACTATGGACGACATGTCAGAAAATTGGCGTCACCGCGGCAGTTTTTAGACGCATTTAATCAGCACAAAGTGCACCTGAAAGTACGATTCTCTCAAAAATCTGGCGTCAGGTATACCTTGCATAGTAAGCTAAATGCATCTAAAAAGGTGCATTGCGCAATCGTGGTGCATGGTGTATCATTGGTAGTGTATGTAATACGCCTATCGAGATGTATTGCTTAACGGAGGCACATAACGTATCATTACCAGTGCATGTAATGCACCTCGATAGGCGCATTGCTTTTTGGAGGCACACAGCGTATCATTGCTAATTTATGTAACGCGCCTTTTTAGGCGCCCGGCATATTATACGCCTAGTTTTGGTATATTACAGTTCATTTACATCGAGATTATGGCGCCAAGAGTATTTTTGGTGCCGACCAAAAAAACGGTGTCTGTGTATTGGGACATGTCATCCTATATATCTGTAGTATATCTACATGCCTACACCAGAGTTGTGCCTGTGTGGACAATCATACAATGTTAGCACATCACCATTTGTTCTTCTATTAACTACTGTATCTATTATGTGTCTGTTCATACAGAAGAACTGAAATACCCCCTCTTTGCTTGCATCTGACCACTCAAGTCATTGCACACTGACTCCCATTGAGTGGACACCAGCAGACCAATATCATGGGGGTCTAACAAAAGGACACAACTTTCCTACCAAACATTGCAAACCCTATCTTCTAAACATCTGTAATGCTGTTTTACAAGGCTCATAGTTTCTCAAGCAGATACTGGACACGTCTTTTGTTACAAAGGGGAAAGACACAGAAATGGGGGGTTATTATAGGCTAAAATTTACTTCTACATGTTCATCTAAAAATATTTGTAGGCTACTATCACAAAGCTTCTGTAAATTACTGCATAACCAAAATGATCCCAAATAAATAGGTTTTACACATGGAACAGAGGGAAAAGATAACTCAATAAGATTACTCAACCTTCTCCACTACACTAAACAGAAAAGCTTGCTTCTCATATTAATGTTCACGTAAGCTGAAAGGGCCTCTGACAGGGTGAACTGTGCCTTTATGCAAGAAGCATAAAATATGATATACCAATGACCTTTACTTCAGCTATAATATAGATGTATGCTCATCCCACAGCTAGATAGGAATTAATGACACACTCTCTCTTTCATTCCACATTTTAAATGGCACTAGTCAGGGATGTCTCTTATCTCCTTTGCTTTTCATCCTAGTAATGGAGACTTTAATTCCAGTCATATGATAACATCTACTCTCTAAAGATATCAAAATGGATGAAATGTGTCATAAAACGGCCGCTTTTGACGATGATCTTTTAATAATGTCGGACCATATAACTGAACTATCACATACCATCATCATCTTTGAACAATCTGAGAGAATATTCAGATTCAAAATTAATACAGACGAATTGGAAACCCTGGGTAACAATATGAAACAGTCTATATGAAACAGGGGTATTCACATCTCGGACATCTGTAACAAGTATTTACCATTAAATGTCCTCAAGTATATATATACTTTACTCAGGTATAAAGATATGCCACAGCTGTCAAGATTCGGTTACCCTCAACCATTTACCACTGATACAAATGCCCAACATATTTAAACTCCTGGTCAGTACAGTTTATTGGGAAGATATAATTTAGGTGTTTACTGTCCTATAAATGTAAGTACATTTTCTAGATGCTCCCAATACAAGTCACCCAATTCTTTGTTAATAAAACAAGATCTGCGCTTTATAATTTTACATGGAATACTTAAAGACCTAGAATCAGCTCACACACACAGTAACTTCAGGTTCTTGGGAGAAATTAGATCACCAAATTTTTATTTCTCTTTTATCAGAAACAACAATGTAAATGAGGAAGCCAGAATACAAATTTTGGGTTTCTTCAAGTCAATATGGCCTCATGTTGGTATCAGACCTTCTCGTCCTCAACAATCCAAGTCTGCTAACCAAGTTTTTAATGCAACTAGCTTCCCAAAAATCCTACAAAACTCTATACTACTTCATGGCTCTCTAATTTCACTTTAGGAATGAAAAGCCAACCATGTACTTCCCAATATTTCAATATATTCAAAACAGTTGTAGAGAGTAAAATTTTGATAGAGGGTCATATCTACACATATGGTAAGTTCCTTACCCTCTACTATTTGCAATAAAAAAGAATAACATCCTTTTCCATAGTTTACCTACTGATTACCTTAAAAAGGAAAAAAATCTTGCTGCTATTATATTATTTGGCTGGTGATAATCTAAGTCTGCTATTGGGGAAGACTGGACACAACCACAATAGTAACACTAGCTAAGGCTATGTTTATTATATCAAAACATAACAGATACGTGTTTTTTTGACTTTTGCCCTAGTCCAGATTTGTTGATAGACACCTTGCAGTTAAATTTGAATCCAGCAATTTTGTTTTGATTAGAGGCATTTGAGAATAGCTGTGATTTGCTGTCTTTTAATAAGAGACTTTCCAAAACTATTCATACCTTCTAAATTTTTAATTTCTGAACATGGGCGAAAGCAGGGGTAAGCGGCAAAGAGGGGGGAGACGGAGAGAGGACAGAGAGGAAGGGGGCC